>LOEQ01006753.1:64213-80649 GCA_001685075.1 Bramus lutescens | reverse complement strand
TGAAGTCAATTTTGTTAGAAATTAGTATGGCCACACCCGCTTGTTTCTTAGGTCAATTTTATTTACTCTTATCTTATAGAATACATTCGAACCACAGTCTCCACTCTCTCCACTTCTTTCAACCTCCTCACTCTAAGTTTCTTCTCTTCTAGATCCACTGTACACCACCTCCTTCCCTTCAGAAAAGAACAGGCCTCTGACCTCAGCATAAAAAGACACAGTAAGAGAAGGCATATGCCTTCATATCAAGGTCATACAAAGCAGGTCAGTAGGAGGAGAAGTGTTCCATGAACAGACAAAAGAGTCAGAGACACCAACACTTCATTGTGAGGAGGCAAGCAAAAACCTTAAGCTGAAGAACCTCAAGCTTGTGTGCACAGGACCTGCTGCAGACATTTCCAGGCCCAATGCTTGCCACTTCAGTCTCTGTGAGCACCTAAGTACCTGCTCAGTTAAGTCTATGGTCTGCATTCTCCTCATGTTCTGGCTCCTCTAATGCCTGCGATCCTTCCTTCTCATCTAATGGAGAGTTTTTAGATCTCGTATTAATGTTTAGCTGTGAGTCTCCGTGTCTATTCAAATTAGCTGGTAAAGAAAGCCTCTCTGATGAAGACCAGGGAAGGCAAAGTCCTGTGTTTATACATGAATATCACTGCGGAAACTTTCATTGACTTTTTCTTTTTCTTTCACTTTTCCTTTTTCTTTCTCATCAATCGCTTTTTGGTTGACCTTAGGTATCTGAACTATCCAGCTTCTGGATTCTGGCCACAGGGCAGTGTCAGGTATGGGTTCCCTTTTGTGGTGTGTGGTATGTCTCAAAGTTGATAAAGTGATTGACTATTTGAGTTGCCATATGCATCATGTTAGCAAAGACTTTTGTTAACAATATCCATGTAATATCATCCATTCATTTTTTATAGTTTTGTTTTCTTTACCAAATTTGGCATTCTTTAAAAGAGCTTTCATTGTAAGCTCTTATCTTCTGCCTCATGTCTACTTCTAGAATTCCACACTACACAAGCCCAAGGGGCTGTTCTGTTCTTGTTTATTCTGTGTCTGCTGTGTCACGGCCTGACATAGTCAGCAATAATTTACCAGGACTTTTTACACAGTTGAATGTTTTCAGGAGCAAATGCAGTGGCCAATCTTCACTGTTTTTGTTTGATAGCTGATAATAATCACCAACATGGATTATTTTCTATACTAAGAAAGTCTAAGTCATACAATGTAAGATAATCTCATACATTGTAAATAATGGTTAACATTTAATGTTACTAATTCTGGAAATTGTGTGTTTAATATATTTTATTGTCTTTCTTTTCTCACTTCCCTAATATTTTGGAGGCTCTATAAGGATTCAAGGCAACAGTTTGAGTTCTGGCAAGGATTGAGTCTGATGAGTTAATCACACGCTATGAACAAGTACTCTATTATTTATTCATAAAATTGGGTGACAATGTATTTACTTGAGTCTAGACAGAGTAATTGCTCAATTTTGACTTACTGTTTTTTTCACCAAAGGGTTTCTGAAAAAGTATAATTTTATTTAAATGCAGGGGGAGCAGAAAATATTAAATAATTTTAAATCATAATATTCTTAGCAAGTACATTAACCTTAGCAGTCAATTTATTTGAGTTACTATTCATGAGGAAATTATAAAACACTTAAAGACACAATTTTTCATGTTGTGCTATGTTTATGTGATCTCCAAAGAATCCCACTTCAAAGAGTCAAAGAAGTCTTTGTCCATAGAGGCATGCAGGTCACTTCATGATCAGGCTATTACATCAACACATCAGGATTCCTTCTGAATAAAGACTATTGAAATAGCATTCTGTCCACTTTTCTGTTGGCCACTTCAGACTCTCCACTGAAGTCTTCAGTTTTTATCATCACTTCTCAGTACAGCCCATTAATCATTACATAGTTTAAATTTTTTCCAATAGTACAAAATCAAATATCGTCTATGCTTACAGGCAAATACCCTCATGCGGGCATATACTCCAAAATACATTTTTTTAATTTAGTTAGTTATTATACCTTCTTTTCCAATGTATTTGCTTATATTTATGTACATATTACATAAGTCTCATAATTATAAGAATCTGTGTAGTATTTATCTTTTCAGATAAATGAAATTGAAAGGTTTTAGTATATATTTTGAAGCAGGGATAAAATGAACAGGCAAATGTCCTCTCTGCTATAGCAGGATGAAGCTAAGAGAATCCTCTCAGATTCTCTTAGAATCTTAAATACAAAATTTCTCTTTCTGCTCCTTGACATATAAGTATCTACTCATTCAATGATTATTGTATGTGTCTGTATAGGCATGAGCATACCAGGTATGATTATGTAGCTTAGGGGAGAATCTGTGTTGTTGTTTCTAGCCTTCTCCATTATATACAATTCTGGAAACAGAAATTTAAAGATTTCAAATATTTTAAACTTTGGGCACATTTCATATGCATATTCAATATTTGTTCCTGGAAGTACGAAATCTAAAATGCTACCTCATATGAAGTTGGTAAACTATATGTGCATGGCTATAAAAAAGTAGCATCTGTTCATTTACCCCTTACTTTTTTCGTGAAAATATAGAACACTGAGAAATTAACTAGAAATGGATAAATGTATTTCAACTGTCCATGCTGGATTGTTAGCATAAGATTATGTGTTTTAATTTTTTACTTACATGTTGTCTCCTTCTAAAGGGCCAGTGTCTTTTATGTATGGAAAGACAGATTGCAGTTCTAGCTACTGTGAATAGAAGCAGCAAGAAGCATGGATGGGCAATTATCTCTGTGGACTATGCATTTGGATTCCTCAACATAAGCCCTTAGAATGGCACATGAGAGGCACAACTGTAGTTCTGGTTTTAGACCAATTTGTTGTTCCCTTTGTCGCTTCCCGAGGAACCAACAACACTGATTGCTACAGTGATTGTGCCAGCTTATATTTCTACCAGTCATGTATCTTGTAGTCTTTAATTATGTGCATATAATCTGACGTATGTTTTCAAATTTTTATTTCTTTTTCTCTCTTCTCTGTAAAATTAAATTTTAAATCTGCATTGTCATAAAAGTTGTTATTATTCTGTATGTAGACACTGCCCTATATTCCCTGTGGAGAAATGAAGAACTATTTCTTCAACTTGTACCATTAAAAAAACATTTTAAAAGTACATTATTAATAATATACAATAAATTATTCTCTACTTGGAGACGTGGTATTTAAAGCCAAGTCATAAAAAATAAGTATTAAAATGTGTACATGAAGGACTCCACTGAGATGTCACACAAATGACAAACAAAAAATTCACAAACTAATGGTGAAATTTTAGCTGTGTAAAAAGAAGTACAGCCACATGATGTGAATGTGTCTGTGTTACTATTCCTGAGAGATGCATCACCCCTCAAGTATCATGGGAAAATATACACAAAAGCTTCATGGAAGATTTTGCACTAAAAACAGAGCCATAAAACTAAAGATGTGGCTAAGAGATTAAAGGTGCTTTTTACTTTTCCAGAGGAAAGAAGCTAGGTTCCCAACACCCAGTGTCTGGGAGCTAACAATCACCTGTGACTCTATCTTCATCAATGAAAGAAAATGACAATAAGAATCAATACATATTATGGAGAGGGCTTATTAGATTGACTTGCATTTAACGTGCTTGGTTTTCTAAAATGTGTCTACATGCACACCAGGAAGCCTGAAAAGCTAGTAAATGACTAATATACAAGACTGGGTTAGTAGGTATTTCAACCTGTTGCTGAAAATCTGGAAAGTGATTGGAGAATGGCAGGTCTTTACTGCAACATTAGAAGGCCAAAGAAAGTGTGTCAATGTCCAAGAAGAATGGCAACACCAACTGTGGAGTCAGGCATTGTCTAGGCAGTCATCAGTAGGGAGTGAAGTCAGGGAGGCCGAAAGAACTTTGCTTCCCCATCAGACCTCCTTTAACTTGGACCAATAAATGAAGGTGCTGCCACTCTGACAGTGGTATTCCTCCTCCAAGGAAACCTTTTAGGATAGTCTCTCCTTTCCTGAATAGCTCTTCCACAAAATAGCTTATTTCACTGTATTCAGGAAAATGAAAGGTACAAAGATTTACTGCTCCTCAACACTATAGTTTTCTATTACACAGTTAAATATTTAAAATGTTAAATATACTTGAATAGGGATATTCTGGTAGATTTTTTAATTGCTGTAATGTTATTATTTTTAAAAGAAAATTATTATATTTTATCAATAACATAAGTTTCAATACAAAGGGAAATAAACAAATTGTATTTATTCAAATATATTAATACTATTATTAAGGACAAATTAGTTCCAGGGAATTTCAGTAAAAAGTTAAAGCATCTTTTCTAATTTCATTCAAAGATAAGTGTTACTAAGGGGAAGTCCAATTGGGTACATTGTTCTTAAAAGAAGTTGTAAATGCTAAACTTGAAGCTGAAGTTCTCTTCAAATATGTCCCTAATTGTTAATAGTAATTCTAATTTAAACTGATTTCTTCAAATTTAAAAAGACTATTTTGAAAATAAAAAATCCAGTTTATGTATCATAAGCTCCATCCCACACAAGTATGTTGAGTTTTAAAATTCATATTATCATATTTTATTTATCATTTTTGGTAGTGTTAGCCATATCTTTTCCAGGAATTCATTAAAAACAGAAGTAGAAAGACCACACACATCTCTGAGTTAAGTAAAATGACTCTACTTTCTTTGTAGTCAGGAAATAATCTGCTTAGTTCCCAACTAACATGTTATGGTGACTGATGAATATGAGTTAGTAAAATTGAATTTATGTGAAATTAGCTATGACCAAATTTCCTCCGTATAAAATGAGGTGTGTTCACAAATATGTAAGAGGGTATTGAGTGAAACTATCCATATCAAAAGAAAGAACAAAGTAATGGCATTATTACTCTAGGAAAACAGAACCGATTTGATATGAATGGACATTTTGTTTTATTTCCTGGAGGAAATAGCACAGAAGCAGAGACAGACAATTCCTTTCCTAAATGAATCTGCTTTCTTTTATTCAGTGTCATAGGAATAGAGTTTCCAGAAGCATAACCAAACATCAAGCCAAGAACTGAGTCTCCTTGTCTGTATAGTTCATACTGCTGATTGCATTTCAAGTCATTTATGAAATGAAGAACCAAAGTAAACTTAGCAGCAAATTAAGCTACAATTTACCTTATTTTGAAAACTATCTTTCATTTATTTTTAAGTTATATGAAATTAAGTTGCAATATAGTCTTCATATAATTCCAAATGTATCCTAGACCTATGTATAAGAACTAACTTTTTCTCCAAATGTGGTCTTTAATAAATGAATGTAAAAACCATGAATCAATATGATACAAATTTGTATTGTAACTATCTGCCTTAAAGTAGATAAGAGAAAAAATTATTTGTGCATCAGATGAGTATGAATAGCTAATACTAGAAAAATCTATATATTCACTTGTTTCCAGTTCACATTATATTTCTATGAAGTTTACTCTTTTCAAAACAACAATTTCCAAATAAATGGCATGAAGAATTAAAAGTCATGCTTTCTGCCATATAATGTAAGCATGATGCACACCCATCTACATATTCAGAATTCGATATGACTATTTTTCTCCTTTCAATAGAAAATTTTATATTTTTTGGCCATCAGCTATCAAATGTCTATTTCTTTGTCTTGCTGACAGCAATATTTTTTCTTGATCTATACTAGTCCAGTTATGTATTAGTGCTATGACATATAGTAATGAAACACAATATTGTATCCATACTGAATTCACATGCTGTTTTTCATTGAGCAATAACTCCAAAGCACAACTTGGTAGGATACTTAATCAGTTAAGTTTAAAGTTGATATCCATCATGATGATGTGTTTCATATCTCTGGATTCTTTTGACCTGAATTACCTTTTTGGTATCCTGGAGTTTTGATATTCTCATACTTTGGATCATGTGAATTGACCCTTTGTAGATCTTAGTTACATCAATATATAAAATGAGTAGACAGTTTGAAATAGAACTAGAAACTTAATACATAAAATAAGTATTAAACATCATTATATGATACCTTACTTAAGGCTGTAAGCCTGGCTTAGGAAAAGTACTTGTCAAGCATGCATGAAATATTTAGGCAAACAAAGTTCTGTAAAAAAAAAGTCATTCTTTCTAGGAAGTTTTTTTATATTGATACATTTGAGACTTGGGAGACAAGATATAATTAATATAATTAATACTATTGCCTTGTTTCATCTCTAATTTTTTATTTCATTACTTATATTTGAACACACTCCTTAATTAGTAAACTTAATACCATTATGAAGCATTGAGCCAAACAATATCTCTGCAAATTAATGCATTGTTGTTAAGAAGTCTTTTTATATTGATACATGTAAGACTTGGGGGACAAGATATAAATAATGAAATTGCACCATTGTATTATTGCATCTGTAACTTCTTAATTCATCACTTAGATTTTGGCACACTCTTTGATTAGTAAACTTAATGCATATATGCATACATACATATGTATGCATGTATGAATCCAGCTTGACCATTGTGCAGACACTGATTCTGTTCATTGCAAAAAAAATTGATTTCCAACTATTGTTAAATTATTTATTACTGGATTCTTACTTTATACAATGTTATGCTTTGATACTCAAGAAAATTCAGGACAATATTATCAAGACAAATTCTTATTAAGGTTTACTCATATGTTCATATTAATGCTGTATATATTTTATTATCTGAATAAAATAAAATAAAATAATTTAAGTAAGATAATATATAGTGTTTATGAAACAATTAGGAAAATGTGAATTAGAAGTCTAAAAAATATATTATAGATTATCAGAAAGCTTTACGTGTAAATATTCAGACTAAAACGTAAATAAGGCAAGAATCCAAGTTCCTATGGATTTCATAAAACTAAATCTAATTTAAGGTTTGAAAGTTGTAATGATAACTACATACCAGATTAAAATTAGAAAAAGATGTTGTAACAAGATATCTAGATTTAAACCAATGACATATGGTTTTAATAATATTCTGAGACTTTCAGTAAATTAAAATATACCAAAAGTTTTAGTAGGAAGTTTAAATTGTGCAAACCCAAACAAAGTGGATTCTTCAGTTAAAATAATGCTAAAATTCCTAGCTCTACTCAACGTTAATTTATGTTGATGAACCAACCTCTTCTCTATTAAGTTCATAGTTAGCCCAAAGTTTGTATATAATGGATCTTATAATGGGTGTTTTTATGGAGACAAAGAACAGGCAATAGCTATAAGCCTAATGATTTTGAAATATGAAAGAGCAAACTTTCAGTGTAACTTAAAAGCAACATACTGAGAGACACCTGAACTTCTTAGGCTTCAGGATTCCTATTCCAGTCGACAGAAGCCCATGGAAATGTTTATAAATGGTCAACATGCTGAGAGTTAATTACCGGTACTATAAACCGTGCAAAGGAGCATGGCTAGAGGGGTGAACATTTTAGACTAAAACTTGTTGTTGATATTTTAATATCTTGTCTTTTAGTTTATTTTGCATTAATAAGGGTAAAGGGGAGGTATTAATAATGATATTAAAATTGTAGTAGCCAGGATGTTCGGGGCCATCAGAGGAAAACTCACAGAACCAGCAAGTTTTGCTCACAGGAACTCCCAGGATCTGGATCCAACAAGCTGGGAGCCTGAATGGGACCGACCTAGGCCCTCAGCTTGTATGCGAGAGTTCTGAGCTTGGTCTACTCCTGGGAGCTGGGCCTTCACTGATGCCCATTCCTCATTCTGGATTGCCAAGCTTTGCTGATGCACATGGGAGCCCTGCCGTTTTCTGAGCGAATACAGAGAAAAGGTGGATTGGGATGGGGCAGAGAGGAGGTGGGGGAGGAAGTGGAAGGTGAGGAGGGAGGGGAGGTTTGGTGAGGATGAAATAAGCTAATTAATATAAAAAAATCTTAAAGCAAGAATGATGAATGCCAAGCAGAATTCACTTAATATTAAATTTAGAAATTATTTCCAAAATTGTATCAGCAATTTTTTAATTTGATTTTAATTTCTCCTTTCTCATATTACTCTTGTCTATCTTAATAAAGTTAAATGACCTTATTGCCTGATTAGGCAATAATCTTTATTTATCCCTAAGAATTATTTCTAACAATATCTCTGGAACAATCTCTTTTAAGAAAGAAAAGAGGTTTTTTGACAGTTAGGTAGAATTTGCTAAGAAAAATCATGTAGTTCAAGAATTTTCTTTGGGAAAAGATTGTAAACTGCTTCTACAAAATATTGAACTTTAATAAACTGGTATATGTAATTGTTATACCTTTTTGCTCTCTTTCTTGGCAGATTCAGTGTGTTAATATTTTAAGAATGTGTTCATTTTTAACTCATATTAGGACTCCCTCTCTTCAACTGACTTTTCTTTACAATAGATTTCTGACCTCTACCTTCCCTCAGTCAAGGCTATTCACAAACATATTTTTTGTTGCTGTTACTGTTCATTCTTTTCCTTCTTCTTGTGACAGGGTTTTGTTAGGTGCTTTGAATGAGAAGATGAAACCTTTCCTGACAAACTTGCTAATTTGGTCCTCAGTTGGTTATGGTGTATGGGGAGATTAGTGATGCCTCACTGGAAAAGTGTCACCACTGAGAGCTGAGTTTGAGATCTCATAGCCTTTTCTACTTCCTGTGTATTAGTTCTCTCTCTTTGCTTGCTTCTATCTTTTACATGAATTGTGATCCCTTTGCAACTTGTCCCTACTGCCCTATCATGATGGACTCATTCTTCTGGAAATATAAGCTTAAAATTCTTTTTTAAAATATGATACTTTGATAATGGTATTTAACACAACAACAGAATTCACTAATTTTGGCTTAGATTGTTATTAATTCATTCTTTATAGTTTTTTTTTACATCAAATTAAATTTTTAAATAACAATTTTCTTCAAACTCTAGTGTAAGGAATTAAAAATAACTACAATTACCATATCATTTCATCTTATTTGAATATACTTAGAGCTATGTTTGGCACCTTCATGGTGGACCGCTTTCATATTAATACACTCTTGTATCCTCAAGCAATGGATGCAGGATTGTGAATTTAAGGCCAGGTTGAACTATAAAGTAGGATTATTTTTTTAAAGAAATCAATAATCAGAAATTCTTTTATCATGATAGACGGTAGAATATTTGCTTATGAGAGACAGGCTTCTCATTTTAATTACCAACAAAGAAAAAAATACCTACATGAGGACCACAAAAACAATAAATTTAATGTCACACAGTTTGTTTGGTAAATATCACAAAACTTAAGAATAAATGTGTTTCATATCAAGCAGTGTCAGTCTAAGAGAGGAATGTAATTACTATCTGTAAAAGCTAGAAAACATACAATATTTTATGTCTTAAGAAGCTTGTAGTTGTACAAGATAAACAATAGAAACTAACAATTGAGTTTAATTTGGCACTAAGAATAGATGCTTGTCAAATAAACCCTCTTCCAGACTGAAAATATTTATGTCACATGGACAGTGGAACAGGCCATTGTCATTGACTGAAGGAGCCAATAACTCAGTGTTGCTATTGTCATAAAAGTACAGTTCAAGACACAGCCCCCCACAAACATATACATATATATGCACACATATTTGCATACATAAATAAATATACATATATGTGTACATGTATATAGATATACTTATACACATATATGCATAAAATGCAAAAAGAATTCCACATATTCATATTTTATTAATCATTCAGTGTAACTGGGCATATTCATCAGGTATAATATCTTTTGTGAAATATAATCATTTAGAAAATCAATGTGTACTTATCAAAGTGATCATGTCCCATAATATCTACACTCAGTAAAAAGGCAGGAGACGACAGGAGCTCAAGGCATTCAGTCTGAAAACTTGTATACAGGACATCCAATTCAGACTGATGATTTCAGAGGTAAGAACTAGTGGCCAGCTGTTCTGCTTCTCTGATCTTTTAGTTCAGAGAACTAAACCCCCTAATATCTGACTCTGGGTTTTTATTATTAAGACCAATTAAAATTCATGCAGCAACAACTTATAAACTGGTCAAATGTTGGTACGCAAAATTTTAATGATAATCTTGAATCTAGTGATTAAAAAGGAGAAAGAAAAGAAAGAAAGAGAGAGAGAGAGAAAGAAAGAAAGAAAGAAAGAAAGAAAGAAAGAAAGAAAAAGAAAGAAAGACTCAAAGTCTGTAGATCATGGTGGATGATGATACAAAGCTAAGGAAGAATTATATTTGTTCTGGATATAGAAATCAAGTCCCCGGGCATATAAGAACTTACTGATGTCACAAAACTAAGGAATAAGAAGCTTTCATAAAACTCTGAACAGAATATAAAAAGATTTACTCAAATAACTTTGACATGTACATAAATAAGGACTTGAAGCAAGAGTTTACGGATGAAACATCATACTTCTGTGGACTGAGAAGTAATATGACTGTATTTTAGCAAATGAAGTCAAGCCACTTCACAATAATTAATAGAAATATATAACATGCATTTCTGTCATAGTTACACAGCTTACCTTGGAAAATTATTTCCAGTACAGTGCAATGACAGGAAATAAATGGATTGCTATGAACAAAAATTGTAGTCAAAGCATTACTTCACTATACTTAAGATTTGGCTCTTTATTCTACTCTTAGGTATTTTACATTAGCAAAGTTATTGTATTTTTAACACATGCCTTTTCATTATAAAATTAGATATCATATTTGTGACTAGGTCACATTTTAGTGTAAAATTGTAAGTGGCATAGGATTTTTCACATGTCCATCTTTAGCCTTAGGGCTCTTGACTTTGTTGACATCATATATGGTTGTCAGTCTGAATAGTTCCTAAATATATGCCCAATGCTGTACTGAAGAATCAAAGACCAATTGGTTTCTTTCTTTCCTTATTCCATAATGCCTTGTGGAGGAGTAATTTTTAGAATCCAGACTATAAAATTAAATTCTCATTTTTTTCTGTATATTTTTCTATAGGTTCACTCTTGGATATATATCTGAATTTCTTGCAATATAATACTATTTTTGTTTTGTTTTTATTGAATGATTCTAATTATTTTGTAATGTACAAAATAAATACTCAGAATTGGTCTATTATCTATATAACCAATTTGTATACTTCCATCCAAAGAACCATAAACGAATGGAGGTTAAAACATTTACACCTGTGTATTTATGGTATAGCTCCAGAATCTAGATCACCAGCTTTCAAATAATGTGGTTCTCAAAATATTAATTACTTTTACACTTCCCACTTACTAACGAACCCACATCTCACCAAGAATGAATGACATGGTGGTTTTCATTTTTAAAATGCCAGAAAAATATTCATTTATGTAGAAAAATAACTTTTAGTGTTTCTGCTAAAACCTGCTAATGAAGCTACATCTTAGCAATAATGAAACACCTGGTGAGGTTCATTTCTACAGTGTCCTATGTGGTGAACTGCTTTGCTATTTAACCTCGAGGCTCTATTGCTGAGTGTGCTCCAGCATCATTGCTGTCATTAGGTAAACCAAATAAATTGAGCTTTTGTAGTTAGTGTATTAGTTGACCTTATACGTTCTCTTGTCAGTTTTTAATATTTTCTTTTACTGAATACAGTAAGTCACATCCATAATCAGCAATTGAGTCAGAAGCACGCGAATTTTGAAAAAAGGTCTCTTAACTGAAAGCGAATGCATATTGTATACTATCTTCATCCTATGTAAGCATATGGATCTCCTCAGAAAGACTTGGAATAAGTGTCTAGGGCTAAATTTTCTGTGAAAACACAGACTATATATCACAAATATACTTTAGCTTTGTAAAATGCCAAAGGAAGAACTCAGCTATTTGATAATTGCCAGAACCTTTTTCTGAAAGCTTGCCAGGGCCATGAGTCATTGTTTAGGTGACAAAATGTCAGGATATGACAAGATATCCCAGTTATATAACATGACAAGGAACTTAATTCGGCTCTAATGCTGAAAAATACAAACCAAAGTAAAAATAAAAATGAAATAGGTCCTCCCTACTGTAGTTGATGAAAAACTGAAAAGATATCAAAGGTCTGTATGAAGTGCTTCTATTTTTCAAAATGTACGAATGCAATATCTGAGCCAAAGAGTAGGAGCCTTTAGAAAGGAAAACTCAGATGTTCCGTTAGTATTTTATACACAATCTTCAAAAGCGCTGGCAAAGAGCACAGCTCTGTCAGAGCACCACATTAAGCATGAGGAAAGCATTTTTATTAAAAACAGAACTATGTTGAGTAAGAATTAAAATCTTGAGGAATATCAAACTTTTGTGGATTGAATGCACCTCTTTGCTTTGCTTAAAATTGTGTGATTTTAGGTGTTAAGGGTAGACATGAGGAAAACAAAGCTTTTTATACAAGTTGAAATATGCAGAATGAAAAAGTTTAAAACTACGTAGAACATCAAACTAGAGCATTTGTAAAGATAATAAAATTAAGTTTTTTACTCTTTTTTAAAAAAGAAAAATGCAAGGGTCAATATTGAGTTTTTGAATTTTTCAGAGATATATAAAGCAAATATGTCATTGTTTTACAGAATTATCATTTGAAATGTATTATCTGATCATAATATTGATTCTTCTGTGTAACTGTCATAATTATCAAATAAGGTAATCGAATGTATAATAAATTTTTTTTAATTGTACTACAACTGTGTAATATTTTGAAACCAAATTAACTGTGAAACTGTCTGTCTAGCCATCAAAGAATCATTTAAAATAGAAATTAGAGAATTAATACATTATTGACTGATATTTGAAGAGCACTATTTCAAACAATTTTATAATATAGTTACAAAGAATCATGTATATATTGCTTAATATGTTAAATATAAATAACATACCCTGCTAAACTTTATAGAACTCTTGTAATGAGGTAAATAAAACTTTATTCTGCCTCAAATTACATTGGCATGATCTATAGTTACTTTCTGGCTGTGAACTTTTGCCTTTCCTCAGAAATGATTGCTGATGATGCCCAAGAAAAGGCTAGATTATTTATAAATCTTACACACTTTCTTCAGGTTGTCTGTTATTGCCTACGGTAGTTCAATAAAAATGAGTTCTAAATAAAAGACATGCACTTTTATTTTAATCTCAAATCTGGTGAGAAAATTGCATTCATGGATAATTGCTTTAAATATGTCTAATATATCTATCACTCTAGTTCCCCCAAAAGCTATTTCTTATTAATTCACATAATCACAAGACACTGTATCTATAGAATTTTTCTTAAGAACTAATCTTGGGAAATATTATATGCAAAAATAATTTTAATAAATAATTATTTTCAAAGTCTAAAATAAACATCTTTAAAATTTATTTTAAGATTTTATTCAAAGAACATTATTTAATATCATGATACTACATGTAAGCTGCTAGACATTTTTTAGATGTGTTGAAGATATGTATTATAGTGTAATGTCTATGAGATTAAATGTTTAAAGAGTTAGAAATTTCATTTTTGTGTGCTTGTGTGTGTTAGAGAGAGAGACAGAGAGAGAGTGGCAGTGAGGAGTGGGAAAAGAGCGAGAGAAAAAGAGAGAGAGGATACTTGGATTAACAGATTGTGCCACCACCGCCTGGCTAGAATGTTCTATTTTCTAGTACTCCAAGTGCCCAAAAGCTCCATTTCAGCAAGTCCAAACAAAATATAGCATATCTTAGTTAAGGTTTCTACTGCTATGAAGAGACACCATGACCACAGCAGCTCTTTTAAAGTAAATTAATTTACTGGGGTGGCTCACCACAGTTTCAAATGTTCAGTGAATTGTCATCATGACAGGGAGTGTAGTAGCATGTAGGCAAATTGGTACTGGAGGAATGCCTCAGAGTCCTACATTTTGCAGGAACAGGAAGACAACTGAGACACAGGGCTATATCCTGAGGATGGGAAACCTGAAAGCCCAACTCCACAGTAAGACATTTACTCCTAAAAGGTCATAACTGTACCAACAAGCTATGCCTCCTAATAGTGCCATTCCCTATGAGATTATGGGGGCCAATTACATTCAAACTACTGCATAGAAGAAGAAAGCATAATACTCAGGTCGAAGTTGAGGGGGAAAATGTCTTTGGTGATTAGCATTAAATGCCACCTTGAAACTTAACACCTAGAATCACCTGGTAAATAATTTCAGTCACAGACTATCTTCATTGGAGAAATGGAGGTGAATATAAGCAAGCAAATGATTGAGCATGCCTGCCTTTATCCTTTCAACTATTTATACTGACTGTTATGACTTGCTTACTCAAGTTTCTGACATCTAACTTGCAACCACAGACTATAACCTGGCAATTTGAGCTGAAATAAAGTCTTTCTGTCCTAAGTTAATTACTGTCAAGGCTTTTTTTTTTAAATCACAGTAACTAGAACAAAACCAGTACATAGTCCAGGAAAGATCATTTAAAGAGACAATTTAACTCTTCAGTCATTGTAGTTACTAAGCAACGAAAAAGATTCTGTAACAATGAGATATAGAAATTATAATCATTCTAAAGAACTGTCCCCAGAGGATGCTGGTTTACAAGAGAGAAGTGGATATTACCAGAACCTAGGACCTGAGCTGCCAGGTTCATTCTTGAGCTGGTAAAATTTCTCAGAAAGGAGATTCAGCCATTGCCAGGGATGTGATGTTGAGTAGGGAAGGAGACTTTACCTTGGCTTCTGTTCACCCTGTCCTGCAATCTCCCGCCAAATCTTCTTAGCAGTGGAATTTAATGGCAAGCTACTTCACAAGGGAACCAAGGACTACAGTTTTGCAGAATCAACCACTAAAGAACAAAGAGGAACAGTGTGAGGGGAGGGCCTAAGTAAACTCAAAGTGATGGGTCTGTTATTTTGAAAAATAATGCTTTCATTTTCATGGCTTTAAGAATTTCTGAGGAAGCCTAGTAATGTATTGCCTATTGTATAATCATCTTTTAAATGAAAATATGATTGGCAGTTTGGTGTAGGAGGTCCTTCTGTATTTGTGTTGCTTTTCATTGGTTAATAAAGAAACTGCTTTAGGCCTGGTGATTGGGCAGAACGTAGGTAGGCGGAGTAGACAAAACTGAATTCTAGGAAGTAGGGCAGACAGAAAGCTGCCATGGAGCTGCCAGAATCAGACATGCTGAATCTTTCCCGGTAAGCCACGACCTCGTGGTGATATACAGATTAAACAAAATGGGTTAAATCAAGATGTGAGATTTAGCCAGTAAGAGGCAAGAGATAATGGGCCAGATAGTATTTAAATGAATTTAGTTTCTGTGTGGTTATTTCAGGTGTAAGCTAGCTAGGCAACCAAGGCAAACAAAGGGTCCTGCTCTCCCTACTACAGCAGTTTGATAAATATGCTGGATACATGTGACCATTTACTCAAATAATTATGGATAGCACAACTTGTTGAATGTCTTAAAGCTACAAAATGCTCACCACTAAATTTACAAAAATTAGAATCAGTAAATGCTGCTGTTAAAACCTAAATTTCCTATCCTTATAAACCCACAACTTGCTTTCACGCTCTTTTTTGCAAGGTATTCAACCACTTCATCCAAATAAATTTCAACATACTGATCATTCTATCTGATTTGTTTCCTCCAGTTACGTGTTAATTATGTCAGTTGACTGTGCATTGAGTTCCACAGCAATTGTCTAACATTAATATCTATTATCCTTGGACATTCACCAGAGTAATTCATCACAGCTAATTGTGTTCAACAGAAAACACATAAACCATTCCCTAATACAGTACTATTTAAGACCAAAATGAAGAATTCCTTGACTTCTACAGAATTTCATTCAAGCTTCAAGAATATGCTTGGGCTGTAATAACTTACCATATATTTATGTGTGTACACCTTAAATACCATTTGAATTTTATGTTTTTCTTTTATTGAAAATTGAATCTTTTCTCATACAGTATATCCTGACTATAATTGCCAATGCTTCTATTCCTACCAGTTTCTCCTATAAATAACACCAGTAGCACAGACACTGAGATCAACAATAAATAAATGGGACCCCTGAAACTGAGAAGCTTCTGTAAAGCAAAGGACACAGCTAATAAGACAAAAAGGCAGCTTACTGAATGGGAAAAGATCTTCACTAACCCCAAATCAGACAGATGACTGATCTCCAAAATATATAATGAACTCTAGAAATTAGATATCAAAATTCCAAATAACCCAATTAAAATGGGGTATTTTGGCAGAAGCTGTTTGTTAATTCCTGGCTGCTCAGACCTGAAAAAAAATCACACAGAAACTATAGTATTTAAAATATTGCTTGGTCAATAGTTTAATCATAATGTTTAAACTACTTTTTAGCTCTTTATTATTTATTTATTATGTAT
>LOEQ01006753.1:44527-61192 GCA_001685075.1 Bramus lutescens | reverse complement strand
CTCTGAATGTGGGTGACAGTTGTGTGACTGGGGAAGACTGTGTGGCCACTGACAGTGGCTCCAGGTTATATCCCTATTGTTTTTACTGGCTTTTTTGGAACCTATTCTCTTTGGATGGAAGCCTTGCTCTCCCTACATATAACAGGGAGGGCCTTGGACCTTCCCCAAAGCAATCTGTTTTACCCTCTCTGAGGAGTGAATGGGAGGTGGGATGGGAGAGCAAGAGGAGGGAATGGAAGCAAGAGAGGAAGTAGGAATTTGGATTAGAAAGTAAAATAAGAAAGATAGTTTGTTTTTAAAAATAAAAATAAAAATAAAAAAATATTAACACAATAAAAAGAAAGAAAGATTTCATGATTTTGTTGAAAATATTTTCTGGGATTTCTTTAGCTCAGATTTTTCACTTACTCTATTCCTATTATTCTTAAGTTTGTTTCTTCTGTTGTCTCCTCAATTTTCTGGAATTTTGTAGATTCATCATTTTCTTTTACTAATGTATCCATTTCTTCTACTACAGCTTCAATATTTGAGATTCTCTCTTCTATCTTTTGTATTTTAATGGTGAAATTTGCCTCTGTAGGTTACATTTGGATTCCCAAATTTTACATTTCCAGAATTAACTTAGTTTGTGTTTTCTATTTTTCTGGTCTTAAACAGTTTATTTCTTTCCACTGTGTGCATGTTTGTGTGTGTGTATGTGTCTTTCACTACTTGTTTGTTTAGATTCTTTAAGTGACTCATTCATTCCCTCCAATTGCTTGTTTATATATTCCTGGATTTCTTTAAGGGATTTACTCATTTCCTCTTTATGAATCTCTATCATCTTCATATAATTGGTTTTAAAGTCTTTTTCTTATTGTTCAGCTTTGTTGGAGTATTCAGGACCTGCTTTGGTAGGATAGCTGGATTCTAATGGAGACATACATTGCTCTACTCTTTATTGATTGTGTTTTCATTCTGGTGGCTAAGCATCTGCATTGGGGATGATTAAAGGTCTAGGTGTTGATTTTTGGAATTTCCTTATTTTTCAGTGGATCATTTGTTCCTTAGTTTGTATTTTCTCTCTGAATTTTGGAGATATTGATGGTTGTGTGTTACTTGTTTTCCTGGGCTGCCTCAGATAGTGTGTCCGGAGGTAGTGCCTGCTAGTATTGGAGGCTGAAATAGTGTATCAAGTTGGGGTGACAAAGGATTGAGAAGACGTTCTTCATCATCCCATGGGAGTGAGGTCAGAGAGCAAAGGGGGACTGGAGCAAGGTTTTTTGGTACAGAACTGGGGTGAGAATGGGCATATTGGAACTGGCAGAGCAAACTGAGAGGTGCAGGTTTGCCCTCAGCCTACTTCGTTGACCTGGTAAGACAGATCAATATNATATATATATATGTATATATATACAGATCAATATATATATACAGATCAATATATATACTAAGGTTGCCACAGGTATTCTGATGCGGAGCATTGCACTGGAGGGGAGTTGAAGTTGGATCTGGGTGGAGAGAGAAAGAAAAAATTAACTACGAGCAGTGTGCCTGGTATTCTGGGGGGTGAGGTCTTTTGGTTGGCAGGTGTTGCCTACTGGATTTAAGTGCTGGGATAAAGCAATGAGTGGGATTTGGGAAGTTAGAGTGGGAAAATCAATGGGATCCACAGGCTATGAGATTAAGGTCTAGGGAAGGCTGCTACAAGTGTTCTTCTGCAGAGCTGGGGAAGAGATTAGGCAGTTGGAACAGAGGGAGAAGAAAAGATCTGCAGACAGAGTACTTGGTTTTCTGTCAGACAGGCATTACTTGTCGTACTTGCTGGAGTTGCGGGCGGTGATAAAGAGAAGAATGAGAAGATGGAGGTAAGGAAAGGTTCATCTGTAGGAACTGGGAAGAAGTTTTCAGCTCATGTTCTAAAGCAACACAAGGAATGAGACTTAGAGATTAGGTTTGGAGAGGATCCGGGAGTGTTGAAGGAAATCAGGTGGTTTGCCCCTTTGCCTGTCCTGCTCAGCTGACCTGTTCCCAGTAAACGCCTGCTGGAGTCAAAAGCTGAAATGATGCAATGAGTAAGGTCAAGGAAGATTGTGGGAGAAAATATTTGTGATCGGTTTGGGTTTTCCAGAGGGGAAAGGGACACCACAGCAGGCTTCATTTCTCACCCAGCTGGTGATGAGACTTGTCATATTGGACCTGGAGGAGGAAATGGAATCTGTAGATCTACAGCCTACTTGTTGCCCTAGGAGGAGTACTTTTTGGGTTAGCAGGAAGTGTCTGTTGGAGGTGGGGTCTGGAACACAGCAATAAGTGGGGGGAGGGAGGTTAGAACCAGAGGTCTGTGGCGTACCATAATGGGTACAATGGGAAGAGAAGACTTCCAGAGGTGTTCTTTTGCAGATCTGGTGGTAGGAGAGGACTGGATCTGGGGAGCAGATAGTTATGTATACTTTAAATAAATAAATATGTGAACCAAATAAAAATCGTATTGATGGATTTCAAGTTTGTGTTTTATTTTCTTCTGTCTGGCCCAACTTGCATTTCTACCTTAACAAACTGCTCATCTTTCCTGATGCAATATAAGTTTTAAACTCTTTCCTTGGCTAACAAACCAATTCTCATAGAGAGAGAGAGAGAGAGAGAGAGAGAGAGAGAGAGAGAGAGAGCCTCTTAATATCCTTCCCTACTCTCTTACCTCTCTACCTTTGTTGCTTTGTTTCTTCAAAATGATGTAATTAGACAGTTATGATATCACCCCCTACATGTTTTATTTATTTTAGATTATAATATAATTCTATTTTTCCTTTCCTTTCCCTCACATTAATCCCTTCCATGCATTGTTCATTTCCCACGTGGTGATTATGTATAAGATGTTACGGGTAGGGATTTTGATATTACTAAAGACACAGGAAAGTCACTGATCCTCTGATTCTACAATCTTTCTCACCTGCATATGCGTAAAAGTTGCCTTTGTACATTTTCTAGAAAACTGACAATTCATGTCCAGAAAAAAAGACTGTAAAGCTTATGAGCATATTTTAATCAGTAAAATTTCCAAACAAACTTCTCTAAATGGGTACTTTTAGGTGTTTGCATAGCTATTTATAATTTGGTATCTGGACTGCCTGTTGAACTTTTGTCAGGGTTTTATTACTTGGCAAGCAATTTCAAAGAAAGGAAATGAAAAAAAAATAATAATTTAAACAAATTATATTTTGCAAGGTTTATTTGAGAGAAAAGTATTTAATAGACATGGAAATTTTCCAAACCAAAATTAGTTCAGAACCATCCACTCAGCAGCATGTACAATTAAGTTTTTAAGAAATCAAGAGGGGAACCTTATTTGCTGCAGCTAAATGATGCTATATTTGGGCATGGTATGAAGAGCATTTTGATTTGGTCACAGTTTGATCCAATGAGCAGTTTGCCATTAATTGAAAGATGACTTTTTGTAACAGGCTAAAGCAACTATTTCTTACAAAAAAGGCTTGAAACTAAATATTGATCTGAGTATACAATATCTCATTCTGCATTTTATAGCATAGGAACTCAAATATTGGGTACAACTTAACTCTAATTCTTGATTTTTGCTTACTTGATTACTTAATCTTTTAATTGGTATCAAAGTTGAATCTTAGAATAAAAACAACAATATAGAGTATTACTAAACTGTTTCTCCCAGTACTGATTATCCATTATACTATAATTGAGTATATTTTTCTGCTTTCCCAATTTTCGCAATTGAAGTTACCTAAACCAATTTAATAATTTTTAGGTAATAAAGAACATTGATTGCTACCAAAAATATATATAAAACAATGAAAACTAGACAAAGAGCCATGACTGTCAAATGAAGCTGTGGGAAAAGAATGAACTACATGCCTTTTTCTCTGCAATTGTCTATAGTACTTGTCAATGATTTAAAAAAAATAGTCAGTTCTGGGTATATTCTTTTTAAATATTCATAATGTTTGTCGTAAAGTTCAATTTATTGAAAGAGTTAAGATCGTGGGCATTGGATAATTACATCTTGGTCATCTGCACAACCTCTGTATTGAGTCCTATCTCTTTTCTGTATCTCCAAACTTTCATTCTACTGCCTTGATAATAGTCTTGGCTCAAGTCCCATTCTTCTTCTGACTCTGGCTTGTGTCTTGCGTTCTTACTGGCTCTAAGCCCTGCTCCCACCATCTGAACCTTTCCAACCTCAGCAACTTTAGCAATGCTCACTACACTCCATCCTACTTCTAGTTCCAAATTTATATTCTGATTGGATAGCCTCCACAATATCTTAGCTAGTCCCAACTGTCTAATATATATTCTGATTCAAATCACAGAAACTTTTCAGGGAGTATCTCCAATCCACAAAACTATATTAGTTTTAATCTCAGAATTATTTCTAGAATCTTTTATTTTTACTTCCAAATGTTAACATATTTGGACCACCCACCCAAAATCACAAAGGAAAGAAAAGAAAATAGAGGAAAACTAAGCTTCAATGTCCTTCTTTTCTCATATGACAATTCCTTTAAAAAAGAAAAGTCAAATTTTTTCTTGGCTCATAAAATTTTAATTAAAATCAACACTATATTCTAAAACTTCTTTGTTATAAAAAAGCTATAATCCTTAGTCAAAAGGAATTTTGTCAAGATGTATCTGGCACAAATAGGAACTTATTTCTTTTTAAGATGCAAGTCATAATACCACATTTTCCCTTATTAATCTGTTCCTTTTCCCAAAGGCATTTTTGGAAGCATGGTAATTTTTTCTCATTGCTCATACTCAGTTAATTGATTTCCTTTGTACTGTCGAAGAAAAGAAATCATTCATGGTCTTTCATTGGCTTCTGTAGTTCTTTCACTTCTATAATTTCAGCTTCATATTTCTCAGTAAAGGCTCAATTTTATTAACATACACACACACTTCTACAGTGAGATTCATATAGTTTTTCTCATCAAATTCATATATGTATAGATGAGCCTCCAAAAGAAAATATACTTGAATAGAGTAGGCAAAATTTGGTTTAAAACTTAAAGTTGTCTCTCAAATATGCAGCCAGCTCAGAAATTCCTCCAACTGCATTTGAGGATTTTAAGTAAACAATCCATATTACAAAACAAGGAGAAGATTCCCCTATGTAAAGTGTCCCACTGTAGAGGTCTGGCTCTTCTCAGACAAGAGGAAAGGATTACTGAATCTTTATCATTCTTCTTGAAAAATTGTACTTATTTCATACTGTGTCTTTATTTAGCACCCATTCCCATTATTTCTTCATGATATAGTGTCCTTGAAGCTTCCTATTACCCAGAATGACCTGACGTGGGTAATAATTTTAAAAAATTCAAAAATTTCAAGAAATCATCAATGGTTGATGATTATTTTCAGTACTGTTACCTTCTAGAACTACGAGATGTAACAGGAAAGGATGAAGCCTCCAGGGCAAGGACAGTTGAGTTTTCCATGTTTTGCCACTCATTGGTGTGCTATTTTTAGCAGTAAGGCTTTTTGAGGTTTTCAATTTATAAAGTGAGCTATATGTAATATTTTATGATCTTGAATATTATTATTTTGAAATCATTGAATAAGTGGAGTAGACTAAGCTCTTTATCATAAAATCATTTCTAACTTTAAATTTCTGTCATAACTTATCACATTTCTTGCTATCTTAGTAACAAAAATAAAATAAAAGTCTCATAATCATAAAAATTAAAAGTAGATAAATAATGAATCAATTCCTTCTCTTTAGTATCCTTTTAAACATCTTTTGAAATATCAAATTCATGTAATTCTGCAACATGAAATTTAAGTACCACTCTGGGAGAGGTTTTTACAAACTTTGTTTTTAGAACCGATCATTTTCTCTTATACATTAAATGGATTTACTAAACCTCCACTTACAGCTGTTTTGATAACTTGCTTCAATAAATTTTGTTTCCTTATTATTTTACAGATCTTAATTTATCTTCAGGCAATGAATAATAACTTTTTCATATGTGAAAATTTTAAGAGTTGCTATAAAATATTCCCATATAAATATTTGTCAAAGCAACTGAACATCTAAAGGGTTCCTGTGGATTTCTTGGCTTAAAAGTACATATACCTTTTTCCTAAAATACACTGCAAATCACATGGGGCAAAGTAACTGGTGAGTTATTGTGAATATGAGCCCTGTGTATCAATTATATAAATATAAAGCTTCTCTTTGTGTCATGTTAACAGTAGGGTCTATATGGTTATTGAATAAAACAAAATCTGTCATGCTGTACTTAAGGGGAAAATAAATACCAGAGTATGAAGCAAGGTATCTAAAAATATGAATATTCTTAGTTCGTGAAAGTATTATACTGTAAAAATTAGTTTCCTAATCATAATTCATAGAGAGACCAACCGTATAATTTGGTTTCTGTTATTTTAAAATGTTATATTTTTAAAAGTGACATAAATTTATATATATATATATAACAGGTAATAAATTTATGAGTATGAATTAACTGGAAAAATAAGGTTATACTGTGTTCTAAGTAGAATTTTGTAGTACACTTGCAATAAGAAAAACATCCCAGCTATGTTTTACAGATTTACTGTGCTTTTAACATTTTTAATCATATTTGACTAGCTTACATAATTTGAAATTTTTAAAAGAATTTCAAGCATTTTAATCGAAATTAATGAGAATCTAACTTAGAAATTGCTTTTGAAGTAGATTCCAGCATTCTCAATTTTATATAAGACAAGTTGCTTCTTGAAAGTGTTCTTGTGTGTAGAAAGCTTTTCAATTAAGTATTTTTCTCTATTCATCTTATATATGCTTTCTATAATCTATAATCAACACCCTGTGCATTCTTGTTGTATTGAAAAATATTTTCTCACAGTAAAGTCTATGATGGTACAGAAAGCCATTGTCTTTTAATATTTTCTTTTATATGTTGCTATAAATAATAACTACAATTCTCTTAGTGTGAAACCACAAGCTTCCAAAATACTTTTGAGGCTCTTATTACCCTCCCTAGCCTGGGGTACACACTCTCACAGAAGACAATATCCTTTAAAGCATTAAATTCTAGCTGGACTAAAATTAGGGTAATGAATAAGACCTGATGCATGGTTCCTTAGCAAACTCTCTGTCAGTTATCTTATGAAATAATTGTTTAAGCTAATAACAATAATTAATTCAATAGCTAAAGTATACAGGGAAAACATTGAATTAAAAATTTGCATGTCATTAGTCCTGTTTACTTTGTTGTGCTGACTTTTGGGGGATTATGTACATTATAAACATGTAGTGATTACATAGAATATATAAATGCAAAGTTATACCATATGACTTTGTAACATTTAATTTTTGGCAGTTAGTGATTCATATATTTTTTCAAATATTTTCTTAAAAAGAATAAATTTTGAAAATATAAAGTACACAACAGATTTCATATACAAAGTTTTTTGTGTAAATATTTATGTTGAAGTCAATTAATACTTTAATACTGAAAGCGGTTTAACTTTTTAAATACCCATTCTCTTCAAATATGATTATTAAATGTCCTAATAGTAGTGTTATTTTCTTAGATTCTGAAACTAAGGAGGAAACCTTACATCACAACTGTGTAAACAATTCTTGTGCAATATTATGCAAAATATATTTTAGAAAAAGCATAAAGTATTCATGAAATTATTTGGTAATATTAATATACTATAATATGTAAATTAAAATATTCCAAATATTGACAGTTCAAGGCATGAGCTCTCATCAGCTCGTTCCTCTCACCATACCTGGTGTTTGCAGTCATACTCCCAGCAATGATGGATGCTCAGCCCTAGGGAACTCTTAGCAAAACAGACCTGCCCTTCTATAAATTGCCTTGGACATGGTGTCTTATCAAAGCAACAAAAAAGGAACCTGTGCCTTATGTCATTTATGTCTTCACCTCAGCTTCTATTTAATATTAATTATAATTTGCTGCCTCATTCTTTTCATCCATTTACCTGCTTGGTGAAGTTTATTTTATTTCCTGCTGAGGCAAACTCCATGTAAGCATATAATTTGTAGTCTTTTCCAGTAAAGTCAATTTTTGTTCTATTTGTCTTTTTCTCACAATGAATAGAAAACTGCAACTGGCCAAGTGAAGATATATCTCACTGTGTGAATCTTTCTGTCAACATAAAAGCAGAACTTGTGTTTATCATGTACAGTGTATTTTTGGGAGACTTTATGTTTATTTTATTGATGCAAAATCTTTCTATTTGTATTACTAAGGTCTTCCTAACAATTCCTGTCTTAATCACTACCAAGTAGATAAAGAAATAGCAAAACCAAAGACACAACACACTTTCTTTGCCATCAGGGACTTTGCAATTCAGACACTTTCCTATCATCACTGATACTGGAATGAAATATATCAAGCCAACCAGGCTTGGAACACATTGTCTGGGGAGACAGGCATGCCACGATGCTGAACTCCCGGAAATCTTTTTATTATTATGAACATAAACTTGTTATTTTTTGAATTCACATTGAAAATACATATTTTTGTCTCTTACATCCCTACTACATTCATATTTGTTTTTAATGTACTTTTTGTTCCATTTTCTGCATTAAATTCAGTATACGAATTTGCCTGAAGGTACTATCGGTGGTAACTTAGTTTCTCTGATTTTCCTTGGCTTCGATGATTTTTTTACAATGGTGAAGCATTTTGCACGACTCTCCTCGGTTATGTATTTCCTTCTCATATTGGTGTAATCTAACTAACTGTTTTCTCATTAGCTCTAGATGAAATCTATCAAGAAAGTTTATCTCTAGATGATTACAGAACACCATATTTCTCAAGCTGGTAAACAATACAGAATACTGTGTTTATTCTGCTTTGTCCCTTCCTTCAATAACTATCTTTCTGAGCATGCTATATTGTTCCTCATGTGCCCACTGACCTGCTGGAGATTCTTTTCTTATTACACCAAGAGATGCTCCATGATAGACAGATAACAAGAGAATTTAACTCAAAACAAAATGCTCCCAGAGTCTTAGTGCCTAAAATCCTGCTGACTTTTACGGTAAATTAATGTTTCTTGTTTTATTCATAAGCCCGTTTTTTATTGTAATCAATTCATGCTCTTTAACAGAAATCCTTATCCTTCCATTATTATTCATACATAGGCTATATGATTGTTGTGTTGACTATTTGACATAGCTTTCACGAATACTTCATCTAGTTGATGTTTTAGATTAGACAACTATATTAAATGACAATGTTTAATTGCTTTATAATTTAGAGAATTAACCTGTAAATATCATAATTATATGAAAATGGTAGAGTAGTAGCTACACATTATATAATTTAATTTCTTTATGCATAATAATATGTATATACAAATATTTATATAATTTAAAAATATGTTAGATTTCACATTCAATTTTGTTTCAATTCAAAATTTTCATTATTATGTTTTAACAAATATATTATACTAATCATTTCATTTTATTTCACTTAAGATAACATGTACATAAAATACTAAAGAGATAATGTAACCACATTATTTTGCACTGGTTGGAAGAATTGTGAACATGAGAAATGAATGTGTAAATAATTTGTATTTTGAGAAAAAATACTGAAGGCATCTGTTGAAAATAAGTGGATTTCTGCAGAAACCTGCTTACGACCAGGGAACGTTCTAGGTCTGATAGATTCGCATATTAATAGTCAAGGATAAAACCTCTTGATCATTAGGCATTGCACCTGAATAGAAGCTCAAGCTCACCTGTTCAAAATGAGATTAATTATCCTAAAATTTTCAGGACACCTATGGAGAATTGACAGCAGGCAGTAATCAGCTTGGAGAAAATCATCCTTAATGAGGTGTTGGAGTGTTGTTTTCTTCTCTCCTGCCTTGATCCTGTCCTATTAATTGTACTAAATAGTCTCTGTATTTGAATGTCTTAGACTTCTTAGGTTTTATGCTTATCTCTTCACATTCTTGGGATTATAACCATACGTAAAAGTTCCCAGAACTTGACGCAAGTGGAGCCATGATGGAAGTATCATTCAGGTCATGGAACTCAGCATGTAGGCAGCCACCATCTGTTAAAATAAGAACAAAGATCTAATCCATCAAAGTCCAGAGTTCTGGGAATGTCTCTTAATATACCACCCTTGCTCTTTGGCTTTTGTCATTCTATACTTCTCACTAACTGTTGTTTCTAGCTGAGGTGTGTCAACCAAAGTTGTGGATTTTCTGCTTGCAAGCTCAAGCTAAGAGAGGTTCAGGACTGCATTGTGGTCCTGAGCACCCTTTGTAGCTGCCAGTTGGATAACAAAGTTTTCTTTTATTTTTTTTTTTATTGGCTTTATCGAAACCTGTTTCTGAGAAGTCTTCTGTGGTGGATTCCTCACAACCTAAACTACAATAGGTTAAATATATAAATCACAGTCTCATATAAAGTGATAAATATGTGAGGGAGATATAAAGAGGAATAATAAACACCCTGGAATGGAATTTACAAATAATATAGTTATAAACCATCAAAACACCTGTATTTAAATACAGTTTATGGAAGTGAAAGAAATGAAACCTCTGAGCCCGTGCTTTACATGTGGAGAACGTGGAAGGAAAACCGTGCAGTGCAAGATGTGAGCAGGTTTAATAATAAAGACAGTGGTTGCAGAAACTCATAAATAAGAAAGAGACAAGCAATGTGGTGGTTTAAATTAGAATGGCCCCCTGAGGCTCACATTTTGAATCCCAAGTCACCGGGTAGACACTGTTTTACAGGACTAGTAAATATGACTTTGTTGGAGGAAATATGCCGTTTGTGGTGTGTTTTGAGGTTTCAAAAGACCATGCCATGTTCAGAGTCCTCATCAAACCTCTCTAGCAGTAGATCAGGATGGAGCTCTCAGCAACTTCGACATCACAGTTACTGAGTATGGGCCCCCACGCATTCCACTATGATGGTAATGAACTAAACCTCTAAAACCATAAACAATGAAATTACTTCTTTCATAAAAGTTGCTTTGGCCGTGCAGTCTCTTCACCGCAACAGAACACTGATAAGACAAACACTAAGAGTTTGGCAAGGGCAAAAGAGAACTCTGTGTGCTTAACCATCATGGAATCCATTCATGTATACAACTAACACATGGGAATCCAAAATTAAGAAATAATAAGTTAGAGAATATAGCAAACTGATAAAAGATGGCCATAGCCTTGGATAAATTTACACTACTAACAAAGAAACAGTAAAAAAGCTAAATTGGCTACTGATCCACTAAAAGGATTAGGCAAAATCTTGTCAGTTTTGCTATGTGTGAGGAACGATACCTGGGGTAATGGCCACAGAGTGGCTATGCTACAGTATAAGAAACATATGGAAGATATCTTTGGAGGGTATTAATATAAATACAGAAAAAAGAGAGAATCAAGAGAGATGAGAAGAAACTTGGAAAGAATAAACAAGAAAAATGTCAAGTAGGTTGCTAGCTGAGGTAAGAAGTGATTTAAAGAGGGAAGGAGTGGGGAGTTCAGGTAATGGCGGCTGCATACCACATGTTAAAATACATTGTTGGATTTTATTAAAAAATAACATTTCTATTGTACTGATGAAGTTGGGAGGTGCAAGAAAATTAGAAGAGAGAAAGTGGAAACCTAAGCATAAAATCATTATTAACTAATCAGTATTTGAAATAGCATGCAGAGTTCAACCAGATGGACAGACAGTAAGTGACCATCAGCTGAGTTAAATCATATGCAGCCTCCAACCGCCCATTCCCTTCTGCTCTTCCCCAGATATTTATTCACTGTGAAACTTTTAACTGTAATGTGCATGCTAATATACTTTCCCTGGGTGACCCTGACATCTTTTTGTTCAGATAAAAGAAATTCTGATCTTTTTGTTCAGATAACAGAAGAAACAAACAGAATGTAGAAGATACCTTGCCTATTAAACCTATTACAAAATAACATATCATTTCAGTTCACATTTCTTAGTTATGCTTAAGCCCATGGAACCTTATACTGATGGAAATATTAGAGGAGTAAGTGTTAAGCCTGGGATAGGGGAGGATCCAGTAGGTTCTGAGTTTGAACATAGCATGTTTAATTTCTGCCTATTGGCAAGAATTGTATGAGGACACTTGTTCATTCCTGGCTGCTCAGCACCGAAATAACTACACTGAAACTGTATTAATTAAATCACTGCTTGGCCTATTAGCTCTAGCTTCTCATTGGCTATCTCTTGCATCCTGAACTAGGGACAGAGGAAATTAGTGTGTATCGCCACATGGCTGTGGCTTACCACATAAAGTTCTGTCCCCAGTATCTGTTTCTGGCAGGGCTACATGGCTTCTCTAGCCTTTACCTTCTTCCTCCCAGCTTTCAGTTTAGTTTTCCCCGCCTACCTCTATTCTGCCCTGCTATAGGTCCAAAGCAGTTTCTTTATTAATCAATGGTAATCACAGCATACAGAGGGGAATCCCACACCAGGCAAGTACTTTCAATTTCTACCTATTGATAAGTGCTTTTGGATGTGTATTTAGGATTTGTTTTAAATTCAAGTTGATTTGAGAAATTTGTCAAAAGATAATCTGCTTATTCAAATCACACTAAGTTTTTATTTATTCCATGGGGGAAAATAAATAATGAAAATAGTACTTTTTTCCCTATTCATGGTCATATACAAAGAGAGAAAATATCATCAACCCTTTGTCTCTTTTCTCTATTTATTTGCATCTGTATGCAGATATCCCTTTGTATCATTTATTTACAAAAATATGTATTCACATTAGTATTATATAGAAGAAGTACTTAAGGGAGTTGTGTGTGATCTAAACCAGTATACCTAATCCAAAAATCTGGCTTTAAATTAAAAAAATCTTTAATATTTACAAAGAACCATTAAAAATCCTTGTATGTGATAATAAAAGAAGACATATGGTTTCCTTGACTTCTGGATAACCTGTGTCTCTGTAGAGCATGTGTTTATGAATGAGATTTCTATTTCCATACTCTTTATAAGCTTTTCTTTTACCCAGAAACTGATGGTTTAAAGCTTGGAAACTGTATGTGAATAAAATAAAACAGACTAAACTTATACAACTAAAATAGATTTCAAGGTCATGAGAGCTTTTTGCTTTGGGCCAGTTGATTGTACCTGGCATTAATAATTTTAAAATCTTGAACCAGAGTTGAACAAACTAAATCTTTTTTTAATTTTTAAACATTTTAATTTTTTACAAGATTGAAGATAGAAAGAACATATGTATCAGTTTTCAATCATGCTTTGTCTGCAATAATAAGAAACATATAAGGCAATATAGTTTGTAGAGGAATGTTTCCACATAAGGCCAGAGAGATAGCTCCGTGTGTATAGGTGCTTGCTGCCAAACCTAATGACCTAAGTTCAATTGCTAGAACCCATATTTTGGAAGGGAATAACTAACTCTTGCAAGTTGTCCTCCAGTAATATAGCCTAGCTAGTAGAGTGATTGTCCAGAATGTAAGAAACTCTAAATTTTAACATCAATAACACAAAGCCAGACATAGTGGCACATGCCTATCAACTCATTACATGAGAAATAGAGGGAGAATAACCATAAATTCAAGATCATCCTCAGTTATGCTGTGAGCTGATTATGTGATCTTATCTCAAAAAAAAGGAAAAAAGAAAGAGAGGGATGGGGAGGGGAGGAGGGAAGGAGGAAAGAAAAGAAAAAGAAGAAAAGGAAATAAGAAAAACAAAGTAGATAATGAGAATGAAATAAGTAGACAGAAGTAAAGGAAAGAAATGGAACTTTTTTTTTAATTGCACCAATGTCTGAAGTCATGCAGACATGGAGCTAGCTCTGAGGGACTGCCACTGCAGAGTTACCATCACTATCACCTATTAGAACCACACTAAGCGATCTGCACCAGTGACGTCTCATTGCTTTGAACCAGTTTGTAGAGCCTGTTATTCATCATAGTGGAGCAAAGTCATAGAATATCTTAGTGAATGCTGAGTTACTAGGTTCATGGGAGGGGTCATGGAGGAAAAACCAGTACCTCTTCATGATAANCTAGAACCCATATTTTGGAAGGGAATAACTAACTCTTGCAAGTTGTCCTCCAGTAATATAGCCTAGCTAGTAGAGTGATTGTCCAGAATGTAAGAAACTCTAAATTTTAACATCAATAACACAAAGCCAGACATAGTGGCACATGCCTATCAACTCATTACATGAGAAATAGAGGGAGAATAACCATAAATTCAAGATCATCCTCAGTTATGCTGTGAGCTGATTATGTGATCTTATCTCAAAAAAAAGGAAAAAAGAAAGAGAGGGATGGGGAGGGGAGGAGGGAAGGAGGAAAGAAAAGAAAAAGAAGAAAAGGAAATAAGAAAAACAAAGTAGATAATGAGAATGAAATAAGTAGACAGAAGTAAAGGAAAGAAATGGAACTTTTTTTTTAATTGCACCAATGTCTGAAGTCATGCAGACATGGAGCTAGCTCTGAGGGACTGCCACTGCAGAGTTACCATCACTATCACCTATTAGAACCACACTAAGCGATCTGCACCAGTGACGTCTCATTGCTTTGAACCAGTTTGTAGAGCCTGTTATTCATCATAGTGGAGCAAAGTCATAGAATATCTTAGTGAATGCTGAGTTACTAGGTTCATGGGAGGGGTCATGGAGGAAAAACCAGTACCTCTTCATGATAACTAGTTAGAGGAGGCACAACAAACTAAATTTGAGGTCACTTATAGTTTATTGTTTTATAATAGATACAATTCACAGTCAAGCAATTGAGATTTTAGTGTATTGCTTTATCATAGATACAATTCTTTTAGTAGAAAAAGTAATTTTCTTGCAAAAATTTATATAAATATATAAGAAGTGTAGAAATCAGTTTGGATTGCTTTGGAAAGTAAACTTCCACTAATTAACTCAAAATACAGAAGGCATCTACTTTTAGTAGTTAATTTTTATGTCTTTATTAGAAGTGTAACTCAATGAAAAACATAGTTGCTTGCTGCAAATACTGAGTTCATTTCTAATGTCACTACTCGCTGAAGGCAAAACACAATTTTTCTACAGCCAAAGCAAATTAAAAGTATAGTTAATTTAAAGAAGACACTGGATTAATATCTTGCTTTCTTTTCAGAACAACAGTGAAAGTATACATTGCCAAATACACAGATTCCAAATCACAGAAAATATTCTTTAAATTATCAAAACTACTAAATGGCATACCATTCATATATTAATGTTATTAAGTAGGACGTTTAGAGTGGATCCTCCACTCTAAAGATAGCCATATTCATATGGAATTATTTACAAATTAAGCTTAGCTTTCACAATCATGAAAATAAGAAGTTTTAAAATTCTAAATAATTATAAAATAATGTTTTTGCTTACTCTGGTGATTTGAATAAGCATAGCCTTCATAGATTCATAGTTCTGATAACTGGTCATCAGGGAATGATACTACTTGAGAAGGATTGGGATGTAGCTTGCTGAAAAAGTGTATAACTCAAGGAGTTGGGAGACACTTGGAGGTTTCCAACTCTAAGCCAGGACCAGTCTCCTTGTCTCTCTCTGCCCCTCTCTATGTGCCTGTCTGTTTTTCCCTTGCTCCCTATCTTCTTCTCTCTTCCTAAGGATCATGACATAGCTCTCATCTACTGTTCCAGCATTACATACATGCTACCCTGATCCTCACTAAGATGATAAACTTCTGAAACTATAATCAAGCCCCCAAATAAATGATTTTTTTTTCTTTTAGAGTTACCTTGTATATGGTGTCTCTTCACAGAAATGGCATAGTGACTAAGATAGTTATATTCTATGAAATGGTCAAAATTTCTAATAAATTAAAAAGAAAAACCACTCCATAACAAATACTATTGAGATATTCTAAATTGTATTACCTGTGTATTACTTCAGCCATGTCAAAGGAGCTTTGGGTAGTCTAATCCCAGTTATATTTCAAGCTGTATAACTTAATTTGACTTAAAATGAAACAAAGAAGAAACAACAGCAACCTGCTTTTAAATATTCAACTCAACAAGCACAATTATTATGGTTCTATAAACAATAATGACCATATGACCTTTCATTTGAGGGTGTAAAACACTTTCATAGATTGCAGAGGACCCCTGGTTGAAGTTTAATGCAAAAACATATTGTCACTGTAGCAGTAACTAAGAATATTTTCTTCTTCCTCCTTTCTCTACTTCCCCTTCTTTCCTCTTCCTCCTCTTCTTGTTCCTTGTTCTTTGTGTTACCATCATTTGTTTTTCTTGTGTAACATCATATGTTCTTTTTTAGTCTTTCTTACATTGAATTCTTTCTCATTTTACTGACCCCAGTTTGGAAGGAGAGTTTATATATTCTTTAAATAGCATTGCAGCTATCCATGTTTAGTCCAGCTGTGTTTGGATTTTTCTGCATCACCACTCTCTGATAGGATAGCTTTCTGTGATAAGAAAGATGTGCAGTACTTCAACACCTGGCTTACATTACATGACAATGATGATTTCTGCTCGCCCTGGGAGTGCCCTCAGACTTGAAGTTGCCTTTTGTGTGATTCCAAAGTTCCAAAGTTGGTAGTTAACTTTATTTCTCTGCTCAAGGGCATGGAGAAAAGCCAGAGAATACAAGAGAGAGAGAGAGAGAGAGAGAGAGAGAGAGAGAGAGAGAGAGAGAGAGA
>LOEQ01006753.1:0-23250 GCA_001685075.1 Bramus lutescens | reverse complement strand
TTCTTCTTCTTCTTCTTCTTCTTCTTCTTCTTCTTCATCTTCTTCTTCTTCTTTAAATTTCATGGCCTGTGGGTTGGGGGTGGGGAGGTTGCTGCAAGGGCAGAGGTCAGAGAAAAATAAATGGTATCAGGATGCATGATGAGAAAGACACAAAGACAAAATAAAAGAAATTAGAAAAAATAAAATATAAATAAAAGTATTTAGGAACACAGTGTTTTCTGTATTTAAATGTTGAACATTGTCGTGGCTGGGATTTCTATGGTTCTACTTCCTGGTCCCAGATATATGCAACCTAGAATAGTCAATACATCCTTATAATTCACGCTTTCATTCCCTTACCTTGCCCAGAGATGTATCTTCTAACACACTTTTCTCCAAGTCAAACATCTCAGTTGTTCCTCCTGCCATTATATGGATCCATCTCTCTCTGGAAGACAGTGTCAAAAATACGAACAATCAAACAAACAAAAAACACATCAAATTACACCATTTAAAATTTCCAATAGCTCCAATGTGAAATAATATGACTAAAATAATATAAAAATAAGTCAATGGGAATATTAAGTAAAATATAAACATTTTGGTAGAACTTGGAAAATTCTTTAGTACTGGTGACTGTGTGAATTTCCATAAGAATATACTACTGTATATTTCAAAAATGTTCATGATAAGTGTTACCCTTAAATTTAGTACTCTATAATCTAATGATAGACAGTAAAAATATTTTTTTTCTGAGTACGCCGCAGATTAGTGCAAAATCAAGCCTCCACCATTAGAAGAAAAATATCCTTTTTTACATTTTCATGTGCTCCTACATCATCATAGTCTTTATTTTTTTCTAGGATATATAGTTCATGATATTTGATGAATAAGGCATGAGAATTATCAGTGAATGAAAGGAAACCCAAAGTTATTTCAGTTCATCTCTGTGAGGTCATTTTTAAGAGTTTGACATGTAAGTCAGGGAATTAAATAGTGGAGACTCACCTTCACTCATAGTGGGGATGGGCACCACAGAGATGCCTCATTGGAGTGCCATATTGTAGATGCTTGACTCTGGAACCGTGACAGAGTGTCCTCACTGTTGCACAAACCCAACATAGCTGCTAGGAGAGTCCAGTCCTGAGATTTCAGATCAATAGAATCACCAGGGTTTAATTATATCCTGTGATAACCACAGGTATTCAGCATTTAGGCAAGTTCATGAAACCTAATGTATGAGCTGCTGAGTATACTGGGCTCCATTCCAACATAACTACAGGAGAGAATGAAGGATTATTTTTAAGCCCTCAAATTTAATGTTGCCCTTTAGGTATTTTGGGCTTGCTTGCTGTTATTCATTTTCTTCCTCTGTTCCCTTCCCCCATTTGGAGTAATAATTTCTATCCTAGATGCTTCTCACATTTGTATTTTAAAGACTAGTCTTTTAGCTTCATAGGTATGCAGCTATCAAGTAAGTTCTGTAGCTAAATTATTCTTTTAACCACACAATTGTCTGAGTTAGATGATATTTGATGAAAACCTGGATTCTGGTTGATCTTAGAAGGAGTTAAGAATTGAGAACTATTAAAATTGACCCATCTATGAAGCATGTGAGCTGAACACATTTGGGAATTGCATCAGCCGAATACTCTACCTTGCATGTGTCCATGCAAATTCTATAATTAAATATTAAACTCTGAGGTAATGCCATCAAAGGTGTAGTGTGGAAATACAATCTATCACAGAAGTATTACCACCACAAGTGAGATGTATGTAATTATAAGAGAGCTCTGAAAGACAAGTCTGTCCTCTTCTTTATCCATGGACAGATATAAGTAAAGAGCTCACATAAGGCACCACACCCACTGACACTTCCATATTAGGATTTCCAGAACAGTGAACTTGGGTATGGCAAAATGCTATTGTATGTGATTATTTTATCCCATATATGTTTTATCACAACCCAAAAGGAAGGAGACAGTAAAAATTAGTAAAAAGGGTGTGGTGGTTTTAAACAACTCATATTCTCCCCCTGTTGCAAGCTAGGTGGAAAAGAGATGCATGATGCAGTGTTGACAGCCTAAGAAGCAGCCAAATAAACAGAGGGCAGGGTGGGAAACTGAAATATATCATTTAAAGAATAGTTTAGTCGAAAGCTAAAGGACAGCACAAGAAATAGAATGCACAGAAATATTTTGCTTTATTGTAGTGATAAGAATAAAAGTGAAAATGGTGTTTCTTTAAACATCTGTCATAGGGGAGAACAATTAACATTCTAAGCACACTACATAAATAAGGAAGGGAAGACAGTTGCTTTTGAAACCTCAATAAAATTAAGCACTAATAAATGCTGCAGACTCCCCTACTGACAAAGTATTGCCATAATCAAGACTGGTGATGTCTTATACCTTTCGCATATGTTCAAACATAATAGACCTATTTGGTTTGACAATATTTACATTACAACCCTGAGGAAATTAATTGAATTTATAAAAATCATCTCATTAATGTGACATTGTGGACTGAGACTATTAAGTATTTAGGGGACACAATATCATCCAAACACTAATTTTAGCTTTTTACAGTGTTACAAAAAATATATATATGGCTTCACTCCCTACTCTGCTTCCAAGGTGAGGCTGCCAAATGCAGTTTAAAGAAGGAACAAACCAAAGATATCACAGAAAGAAAGCAATTAGACACACTGAAATGGTTAATCAAACTTACTCCACAAGAAAATAACACAGTAGTTTTCTTTTAAAAGAAAACTTTCCTTTTGGTATAGTTCTGATTTGATTTTCTCCAGCTCCTTTGGAAGGCTAGTCATTGATCTTTCCTAATGTCGCTGACTTTTTATTTTCCATAGTAAAGAAACACTCATGGGCAAGTGAGTTTTGAGAATATGTTACCAATTTAATCAAACAAATGGATTCCCTTCCATGCAAGTCCAATTCCATATTGAAGTGTTTTAAAGCAATTTATATTTAATTTTCAGAAATCAAATGAATGCTACAGTATACTATCTAACTTTCTAGATAGTTCCCTCGATGGTGTCACGCTCTAAACTCCTCGAGATACATTCCTGGAATGAGAAAATGAAGAAGAAAGTATAATTGTGACAGACGTTGTTCAATACATGTTTAACTCCTCTCTCCTTGCAGGTAAATGGTGGGCATTTGAGTAGCTGAAGATCAGTAAATGAAAGCTGCCTATTTTGTCCTGAAGATCAGAATAGACTTAAAATGTGTAAAAATTTATCAACATTCTTTCTTGTTCCAATATACCTAATTTAAGACTCATTTTGAGACATCCAAATTATAAATTTGTTGAACAATGCAGAAGGATAGAATATAAGAAAAACAAGGTAAAGAAATTCTCTTTTAATGTAATTGAAAGCAAGAGTATAAGAAGAAATTTTAAAATGCTGAACATGTTTACTTACATAATAATTTTCTTTTAATTAATTTCAAATTGTAGAGAAAATAAGTATATTTATTTATAATTTAAATATTTGTTACTTTAAAGCACAATGAACTAACCTATAATTGTACATGTCCTATATATAGAATAAACAATTAAAATATTCATTTAATTATATATTCTTTTTTAATTAATCAATTAATTATTTTGTTCCCAGCCTAATTATACTTTCCCTCCCTCCTTTCCTTCCAGGCACTTCCCCCATCCCCCTCCCTCTTCCTTATTTTCAGGACTTCCATGTCTTTCAGCCAGTCATGGATAACACATTGTACCAGGCCTAGGCACCACAGGAGGAGGAACCCAGACTAGGAATCCAGCAGGAGGAAAGGGTCCCAAGAGCAGGCAGCAAAGTCAGAGACAAAAATCCATTCCCTCTTCCAGGAGTCCCACATACTATATTAGTTTTTTAGAAAGGAAGTAATGATAAAAAGCATAAAAGAAAACAACAGAAACATAAAACAGAACTTTAAAAAACAATAGTACCTTCATTACTGCTATTATACATTTAAATCTACATTGAGAAGATCATTTTATAAAAAACTGGCATAAGTAAACAACTTAAATATTGGTCCATTAATTTATGCTGAAGACTAAAGAAGTGCCTATAAAGAGATAATATGACTTATGTCAGTGCATTCAACCTTTACATCTAATTTTAGTGGAGATTTTTCTCATGACATCATACATCAACTGGGATTAATAGTTAACCACAGAACGTTGAATCAAAAACCATATAATACATATTTTGCTCTGCAGCTCCTGAAAGCCTCTCCCTAAAATCTAATGCATATAACAAACTAACATATTTAGAAAAATTGAAATGACTCCATGTACCCTATCTGACCACAGTACGGTGAAATGAGTCTTGATCCATGGAGATCCCTGCTGAAATCTAACAGGAAAAGAACGTATGCAATCCTCCAGATGATAGTAGCAGATGTTCTCGGGGGTTTCCCTCCAGATTCTGGAGAGTTAGGTGGGTGTGTGTTCACCACATCAGGTGCTCTGTGAAGCTTTCCTGAACATGCCTTTCCTTCAACAGTAGATGTTATAGTCGACCTGAACAAGTAGGTATTAACTCACGTCCACAGGCTAAAGAGAGTCATGGGGAGAGCTGCACACCTCAGCATAAGACTGCTCTACTTTACACTCATTCTTCCCTGAGCTTTTGTTCTTCGCTTTGTTGTACTTCTCAGTAACAGAATCATATACAAACTTTCTTAGTATTGTTTCCATCAGAGGCTTATATCTTTTAGTTTAACATATGCTATGAACAATGTCTAACATTAACATTGTGTACATTTACAAAGAAATGATAAAGTAGAACAGTATTTGAAGAATATTGTAGGAGGGAGTGGGTCACTTGTTCTTCCCAGACTCCTGGTTAGCTTACACCCAAAATAATCACACAGAAACTGTATTCATTAAATCATTACTTGGCCCATCAGCTCTACTTTCTTACTGGCTAACTCTTTTATCAATTTAACCTGTCTACATTAATCTGTGTATCGCCACATGGCAGTGGCTTTCTGGGTAAAATTCCCAGCATCTGTTTCCGGTGGCTCCATGGCATCTCCCTGACTCTGGCTTCTTCCTCCCAGCATTACTTTTTGTTTTCTCTGCCTACCTAAGTTCTGCCCTATCAACAGGCCAAGGCAATTTCTTTATTAACCAATGAAAGCAACCTCCTACACACTACACAAGAATATGTTTGTTTAAACTAAATGTTAGTACACATATAAAATAATATGTCGAATATATCTGAATTACAAAGAATTAGTATCATTATTTTGCCTTTAATTTTGAGAAAAATGTAAAAAGAATAACTATTCATGTGTGGTTATAAGAAGATACAATGTATTCTAAGGAAAATGACAGTGAGGCTGACTGGTTTGAGTTTCCTTATTGTAGAAACAAATGTAATCAAGTTAAATATTTTCTAGACTGTGAAGCAATGCCTAAGATTGTGGAGCAGAACATTTATATCACCCTCCTGCAAAGCTCTGGCCACATCATGGAAGAGGAGGCTAAAAGAATAGAAGAGATAAAATAGAAAAAATATCCCTTTCCTGGCATGACATAGAGCATCCAATCTTGGGCTCATAGAAACTGCAGTTATTTATGTCAACAATCAAGTTTGAATGGAGAGAAAGCTAGTGGGGTCCTGTCTTTCCAAAATAAACTTGTGGTTTTCTAGCAGTCATCTTCTTTACTTGTGTAAAATTGTTGAGTACATTTAGCTCCAGTGGAAAGTATCAATAATGGCCACACAGATGGTCTTGTTTAAAATCAGTGGATCAAGATACATACCAGAAAAGACATGAATGTTGGAAGAAATTTTTGAGAAGTGTTTTATGAGAGAGATGGGAAGTGAACGAAATTGTTTTTATACATGTATTAGGTCAAAGAAAAAAATTAATCAATAATTATTTCAATTGTATTTTTATTTTGAAATGGATATATATTATTGTTAAAAATACTAATAAAAAATCACACATCCAAATTAAACAGATACAATGTATGTACATATTAATAAACTTCTATGCAATTTAAATAATCACTTAGAATAAAATGACTCAGAATAAAATAATGTAGAGTCACATTAAATTTTAAACTTTCAGTATTGAATATATTTTATTTATTTAGCCACTTTTAATGTAATTTTTATTAATAAAAATTCTAATTTATTAGTAATTAAACATAGAAAACTAAAAGAAATTTAGAAATACTCTAATTAAAAAATTCCTTTAATGAGGAATGATAACTTACCTCAAGACTAAAATGGGATGTCCTTCTGTGTATGTGTTGCTTTTACTGGACAATGAATAAAGCTGTTTCAGCCAATGGCTTAGTGGAGTAAAGTCAGGCAGGAAATCTGAACAGAGCCATAGGGAGATGGTAGGGAAAGTCAAAGAGACACCATGTAGCTCCCAAAGTAGAAAGACCCGTAACCATTCTGGTAAGCCACAGCCTCGTGGCAATTCAAAGAAATGTGTCAACTCAAGAAGTAAGAGCTACTTAGAAATCTCAAAATTGTTGTCAGAGAAAGAAAGAGAGAGTGTGTGTATGAGAGAGAGAGATAAATAGTAAAAAGATACAATTAATACATAAAATGGATAAAATTTCAAACCAAACAAGATAAATGTATGATAGAATAGAAAAGTAATTAATTAGCTTAATTAGCTGCTGTAACAGAAATGAATGAAAGAGCACTCACTTGTAGTTGCTAAGACAAAATCAAATAGGAGAGGAAGCATTAGGAAAAAAGCCTGTTTCTTTTGACTGACGTTCATTCCAGCTTTCCTTAAAGATTGGTTGAAAGTTAACAGTATGCTATGACGCCATTTATATTAACTTAACATGTATATTTCAGTGATATCTTATAGTTTGTCATATTTTTAAAAGGGAAATATATTTTGCAATAAAACAGTGAATAATAATTGTATTTGGAGGTCAACAACTGTGGGAAGTTTCCAAATAACCAAGATCTCCTTTTATATTTTAAAACTAACTGTAAAGCAGGTGATGACGGATCTAATATTTTTAGCAATATAAGACTATTGAGTCTGTAGAAAATAAACAAATATATTATTTTATAAATTTGTTTGGAACTTACAGTCAAATAGCATTGAAAGATCATCTATAAAAATGACATTAAATTGCCAGTAAATAAAATTACACTGTAGATAAAAGTTTCATATACATAATTGGTAGATTTATCTTCACTACAAAAGATTGATCACACCCTTTTGTGTCATCAGTGGTTGAAAGTTGACTAATATGTGGTTATTTCACTATTCCTTTGTTAAGACAGAGAGCAGTTCAACCCAGTGCACCCTTCCCACTTAATAAAGGCAATATTTCATAAGGAAACAACAGTGTATGTGTGCCTGGGATTCTGTTAATTTTTGTACTCATGTGTACATTGATGTATTCCAAGTAACAGTGTTTTATAAGGCTATATAAGTAATATTATATACACTACCAAAACTTGTATAGGTTGTATAGGAACATTACTCAAGTCCATGTAGAATTTTTGTCTTTTTTTTTTGAGAGAGAGCATTTTTCTGTAGCTTTAGATCCTATCCTGAAACTAGCTCTTGCAGACCAGAATGGACTCAAACTCAGAGATATCTAGATTAAAGGCATGCACTACCGTCACTGGATATCATGCTGAAAAATTTTTAAAAGAAAATAACAACGTTTACATGGGATACTTTTAATAAAAAATCAAATTGATTTTATCTTTTAACAATTAACTGAATCATCCAGTTTAAAAACATAGAAAATTCTGATGTCTACATTTAAAAATTAATAAATTATGGAATTCACAATTCCTTTTTAGATAGCCACTTTTCATATATCTTTCAAAAAAATCTCTGAAATAAAATCTAAGTTTAACTTGTATTAGGCTTAGCAAACACTCCTGTTTGAACTATCATCTTTGTTTCACAGAGAAAATATTCTCAAAGCACATGAAATGACTAAACATTTTTCCCACTGAATTTGTGTCAATAAAGTTGAATGTACAATTGAAATCCATAAACTTCTGGTTATTATTCCCAGAGCTCCAAGTAATTCCATAAAAGCCATACCTAAAGGTGTCATACTAAATTTAACATGAGTCTGAACTTTCAATAAATATTTACTGAAAACATTAATAAATGTAATTTTCATCTTTGTAACACTCCATATAATTAAATTCAAAACTCAGAACAAAATCTCTTAAATTACATGTTAGAATTTTGACTTAAACAACAGTAAAAATCTGAATCTCATTTCTTTTCCAAGACCATTGCTAAATGATGTTAAATTTTATGAAATTCTTTGTTATTGTCATTGCCAGTTGTGAGAAATGAGCTGAATATTTCAAAGCTAGTTCTCATTTTCACTAATTACTGGAGGTCCTAGAGTAAGTTCATATATCCATCCATGTCCAAAATTATGAAAGTCACTACAGTTTTCTTATTTTATGTTGTGTTAGTATACCATGAATAAAATGAGAGTGGATTGTGGGTGTTGAACATAACTATTGGGTGGGCATTTTATCTTTAAGCTGCATTATTTTTCAAGAAAGATGTTATTTCAAATCATTAATATGATAGTTTATTTAGTATAATACATCTTTATCATATCATATAGGAGTATATAAATTTCTTTTTTGGTGCTTTGACCAAATATATACAAAGTATATCCCTATGTCTCATAGTGTTAAAGGATCAAGGTATAAGATATGGGAGGAGTGAGGTAATGGTGGCACACACCTGTATCCCAGCACTCAGGATACAGAGGCAGATCTCTGTGAGTTCGAGACCAATTGGTCTACAGAGCAAGTTGCAGGACAGGCTCTAGAACTACACAGAGGAACCCTGTCTTGAAAAACAAGAGAATCGACAAAGATATGGGAGCTATTGCATTGAAAATGATGGTATTCAGTTGCTATGTAGTTTGATCAATTTCTGTGGAGCAAGTAACAGAAAACTTGGTGTTTGAAGTATAGTTATTCTGGGATCTTCAAGTCCAACCTCCCAATGACCTATTTCCTCCCTAGATGCCCCACTTGCTGAAAGTTCCACAACCTCCCCAAATTAAGGTGCCCAATATGGGGCATCTAAGATTGGTGAGCATGAAAAAGGTTTGTTTCTCCTCCAGAAGACTTGGGCACCTTTCCCAGCACCTGTACAGTATTAACTCGAGTTTCAGGGTGTCCATTGTGTTTTCTGATCTCCATGTGTTCCTATGTATGCAAATATGTTGTACATGCATACACACAGGCCCATATACATAAAATATGACAAATAATAAAAGATTGTAAAAACTGTAGAATGAAATCTACAATAGCAGTACTTTCTTGGTTTCATTGTATTAAAATGATGAAAACAGCATAAATTTAAATATTCAGTTCTTTAATTGCTATGAGTAGTTGGTGATTACTCTGCATATAGTACAAATGTAACACAGCCAACTTCTCAGAAACTATTAGTAGATAGCATTGTTTCCCCTTTAAAGAAAGGATCTCACATCTCTGAAGTATAAACAGAGTACTATCGTAACATAGAAAAAGTTCACCACGAAGGATAGATTTAATATAGTGTGTTGTGAAATTATTTAGAATTTATTATGATAAATTCATTCAAAAAGATTAAAAACATACAAGTTTTGTTTAATAACACAATAATAAAAACTTTCACTGGAGGAGAAATGTAAGATGTCACAGAGAAAGAATTTATGACCATTCTTGAGAAAGCAAAATGGAGCGATTTATTTTATTGCACAACAGTTGACAGTTATTTGAAGTCATTGACTTTTAATCCAGTTCTGCTTGTCCATGCTGTCAGAATAAAATACATCTTGTCAATTAGTTCCATAAAAGATGCTACAATTTCTTCATGCAGTATCAGCCAAATATTGGTCTCATCTTCTTATCACATGCAGAAAATGAAATTTCTGCTATCTGTCTCATTGTAGTTAATTTCTGGATTTCAGGAAATGGTGTTTGTTTAGCTGTATACTATCTGAGATGAACATAGATTTTTTTCTGAAAACTGAATTAAAGAGCAATTTCCTATATAGAGAGGGATTCTGTCATATGAGAGTCAAATGCATATTTAGATCAAATTCTAGTGCAGAGCTAAGGCCTAATTTGGGGTCAGCATCTATTTTCCAAGCACAGAAAAATAGGACTCTTAGTGCACTGAAATAACTTTCTTCAGTATCTACATTTTTAACTCTACAAGTTTACAGCTACTACTGCAATTACACATATTTTAATACATTATAAAAATTCTTATTGGAAAAATATGGAACTATTAATATAAATAACAAATAAAATTAGCATACCTGAACATTCACAAAACTGTTGAACAGTGATTTGCCTTCTGCTTGTGTTTCTAAGATATCCCACTTACTGTTTGTATTAAAAGAGAATAAGGATATTTTTAATATATCTTCTTACCTTAGTGAGAAATAAACAGCCTGAAGTAAAATGGGTTGTTCCTTTCATGAGGTAATGTCTCCTTACTGCATGTTCTTGGAATTGTTTGTGGGCAGTAAAAACGCCATAGAAACCCAGTGATGAATGGTTGCTTGGCATGGTAAAAGATAGCAAGATAATGATGGCTGATGCTCTGAACAAAAACCAATTCAGGTGCAGTAATTTTTGTTGTTATTGTTGTGCTATTATGCTGCTACAACAAAGTGACTTACCAAGGATAATGTCTTGTAGCCTCAGTTTGAAAAGATCAAACAAATTTGCAGTCAAGTTTAGCTCCTCATGAAGGCTCCCTCTCTGCTTAAAAATTGTGACCTATTGCTAAGTTCTCACATGATGTGAAGAAAGGAATTGTGAATGAAATCTCTTAGAAATAACTTTATCCTCAAGAGAGGCAAGCATGGGTACATAACTCTTAAATAGTTCACTTCTTAATAGAATCCTGTGAATAACTAAATTTGACCACCTGACTTTTGAGGAAATGAATTAAAATCTTAACTATATTTACACATATTAAAATGATGACCACAATTATAAATTTGATTATATCAAAATTATTTTCTTTATTTTTTCTTTTATTGAAAATAGGGTTTTTTTCATACAATGTATTTTGATTATGGATTACCCTACCTAAACTCTTCCAAGTTCCTCCCAATTTTCCCTCTCTTGGTATCCAAGCACTCCCTGCTCTTTGTCTCTCTTTTGAAAACAAACATGCATCTAAAAATGAAAAATAAAAATAAAGTAAGACAAAACAAAAAGAAACAACTAGGAATTGAACAAAACAACAGAAGAAATGGAGCTCAAAAAAAGTACTAGGAACATAGAAACTCAGAGGCACACAAAATCACACACACACACACACACACACACACGAATTCCATTAAACCTTGAAACTGAAAGCCATTATATTTATGTAATCTGTGATTTATGTGATCTGTGAGGTAAAATTAAATCTGACACAAAGATCAAATGATAACTGAGAAAGATCAAAGTACTGTTGAAGTCATTTTGTGTTGGCAGACTACCTCTGGCCAAGGGGCCTATCCTTAACAAGTATTTTGTTTCCCCAGTGAGACTCCCTTAGAGAAAACTAATTTCTTATTTCGAGTGGCTCTCAAATGGAGGGAGCTATTATGTTTAGATGGAGGAATGTGTCCATTTCTCTTCTCAGCTTTAGGACTCAGTCTGTGCAGGCCCATGTGGGCTCTGCACATGCTGCCAGAGTCTCTGTAAGTTCATATGTACATCAGTCCTGACATCTTTAGAAAGTCCTATTTCCCTAGGGTCTTCAATCCGTTTTGACTCTTACATTCTTTCTTCCTCCTCTTCCGGAGGATTTCTTGTGTAGGGAGATTTAATGGAGATATCCACTGAGTGTGTTAAAGTCCTTCATTCTCCTATCATTTCCTGTCTGTAGTTCTCTTTATTTGTTACCATCTGCTGCAGGATGAAGAGTCTCTGAAAAAGGCTGAGCAAGATTCTGAACGGTGAATATAGCAGAATGTCATTAAGAATGGCTTAATTGCTAAGTTTCTTTAGCAAAACAATAGTGTTTGGATTTCTGTAAGTCCCTGGGCTATCTGATCTCAGGTTCTTGGTTATCAGAGCAGTGTTGGGTATGAGTTCTATATCATAGAGTGGGCCTGAAAACAAATCAGATATGGGTTGGTACTACCACAAACTGTGTCTCTATTGCACCATGGTATCTTGTAAGTAGGTCACCACTGCAGATTAAGGATTTGTAGCTGGGTTAATGTTTGCTTTTCTTTATTGGTAGCCTGTGCTGGTACTGTGAATACTAGTCCTTAGAAATGAAGGCTCTAAATGGGACCAACATTGCTTTTCCAACATTTTTTTTCCAGCAATATGGCCTTATTGTCAGTTTGGGTAGAGCAACCAATAGCCTCAGTAATAGTAAGATGGATATACATAGGACCCTTTTCACCAATAACCCATTAAATGTAAACCAATCCCAGTACTGCAAGCATTATTTGGTGAGGAAGAAGTCACAGTGGTGTTTGGTCTCCCCATTACTTGTCAATTTTACTTGATTACATTCATATATGTATATATTTTAGGAAGCTTGTACTATATTACATATCCACGGCCCCTCAAATGCCCCCTTAGTTGTACCGATCCCTCCCTGTATTCCTTTCATTATTCCCTAATCATTTCCTTTCACATTTGATCCTCAAATTCCAGTTCCCCACACACAACCCATCCATCCATAGCTGTCTTGTCTATGACCTCTTACATGGGACAGCCATCCCTCCTCTATAGTCACTCTATAGCTAAACCTTGGTTTTTGCATACAATAGCTTGCTTAAACAGGTAATAGTCTCATATTAGGAAATATAAACCATATTTGTTTTTCTGGGTATGGGTGACCTCACTCAGGTTATTTATTTTTTTAGCTCCTTCCATTTACTGAAAATCTCCATGGTTATATTTTAAAGAACTGAGTCCATTGCATTAACATACCACATTTTCTTTGCCTTTTTATCTTTTGATGGATTGTTAGATTGTTTCCAATTTCTGACAATGTAAATGGTTGAGAAAGTGTCTCTTTGGTAGGGTGACAAATCCTATAAGGGACATTCCCAGAAGTATAGCTGGATCTTTAGGCAGATTCATATCTTCCTAAAGAACCACCACTATCTTCATAGTGGCCATACAGACTTGCAGTCCTGCCAGCAATGAATCAAAGTTCCCCATACTCCACATTTTCATGTCACTTACTTTATTAATATCAGCCATTCTTCTTCTCCCAACATAACATTTGTATTGGTTATTTCAGAGTTTCAAATAATGCACCCAATAGCATTGACCTCCCATTCCTCCCAGATACACCTAATACTTGTAACCTTCCCAAGAAAAATAAACAAACAAACAAACAAACAAACAAATAAATAAATAAATAAATAAATNAAATAAATAAACAAACAAACAAACAAACAAATAAATAAATAAATGTGTATGACCCCCCACCTATATACTCACTGGCGAATGGTGAAATTCCCAGTGACCAGCCCTTAGAAGAACTGAATTTAGGACCAGGTAGTGGTGGTGCACGCCTTTAATCCCAGCACTAAGGAGGCAGAGACAGGTGGATCTCTATGAGTTCGAGCTCTGGCCTACAGAGCTAGTTCCAGGATATCTAGAGCTGTTACACAGAGGAAACTCTAACTCAAAAAAAAAAAAAGAATTTTTCATATCCCCATCCTCACCGAAAGCCATGGACTGTGAAAAACTAACATTTCAGGAAATTTATTTTACACCCAATCAAAGTTTCACCTCCCTGCCCTCTTCCCAGTCCCTCTCCTCCCTGCTTCTCTCCCCATCTCTCACTCGCACCCCTTTCCCAATCTACTCCTGTTCCAATGTTTTTTTCTGTAGATACCAGCAGGATTTCCATGGTTATCAGCCAGCCATGGTATATCAAGTTGTAGTGAGACTAGGCACCTTCTCATCTATTGAGGCTGGATAAGGCAATCCAGAAGGAGAAATGGGTCCCAAAAACAAGCAACACAAACAGAGGCAGCTCCTGCTCTCACTCTCATGAGTCTCCCTTGAAGATCAAGATACATAACAGTAACATATGCAGAGGGCCTAAGTCAGTTCCATTAAGGGCCCCTGTTTGTAGGTTCAATCTCTGTGAGTCCCTATGAGGCCAGGTTAGTTGATTCTGTGGTTGGTTTTTGTAGGTTTTCTTTTTTTTTTGTTTTAGTTGTTGTTGGTGGTAGAGTTTTTGTTTGTTTGCTTGTTTTTTTTTGCTTTGTTTGTTTTATTTCTTTTTTTGTGTGTGGTGCTCTTGAAATCACTGGGTCCTACAAGCCTTTCTTGCCCTCTTTCTCAGGATTCACTGATTTCCACCTAATGTTTGTCTGTAATCTTTGCATCTATTTCCATCAGTCGCTGGGTGAAGCCTCTCTGACTACAGTTGGGCTGGGCACCAAACTATGAGTGACTTTATGTCAAGATTGTTTCAATTCTTAGCGGGAGACAGGGGAAGCGAGGTTGTCACAGAAGCCTTCTGCATCTCTCATTCTCAAGAGGAGTCTGCAGTCGTCTATAGCACTGCAAGAGCTACGCCGCCCTTTAAAATGAGCAGCAGAACATATCAAGGGCTACCATATCGTTTCTGGTAACAGTACAGACCACGGACATCAGCAAGGACCTCAGTTGCAGCATGGACCACAGACACGATCATGGTCCTGGAGGCAGCATGCTGGTATCTATGCATCATGTTGGAGAAAAATATAATTTTAGGAGCTGATAATTACTCTTGTCTTTGTTGGGTGGGTGTTCTGATTTTGGGATTATGTTACTCTCCATGTTTCTTAGGAGACTCCGATGGCATCATTGCCCATAGAGAATTCTTTTGAAATCCTGCCAGGTTTGGTCATTGGTGGTCTCCAGTAAAATGTGTTTCTAAGTATTGGGAGCAGACACTTAAAATGATGGTCTAGTAGGGCTTGAGAGGGGCTGGGATCGGTCACAGGAGGAAGACCTGAGGGATATGTCACCAGATCTTTGTAGATCACTGAAAATGAGAGAAGAGGAGGAAGAGAAGTCACACGAGATGTCACATATACTACAGAGCTATAAGACTAGGGATTGCATTTGGAAGAAATTAGAGATAGTAAAGATCACCTACCTGATTCTGTGACTGAAGAGGCCACTGCTTCTAGGAAATCCACTGTTTTTATCTTATGCACATTTGTAAACCATAGAGAAATATGTGTACTGACAGTCCTCTTTTTTGAGAATAAAACAGTTGTGTATTATATACAAATATATGCTTATATATATTTACACACATATATGTTTATGATTTTACTTTATGAATAAACATAATTTTTTTCTAATAGTTTGCATTTTTTTAAAAAAATTTTTAATTGCTCCAAGTGATGATTTATAGAAGACAGAAGTATCTTAGTTCAAGTAATGTACACTTGACATCATGTTTTAGAAACAGATATTTTACTTAGAATAGTTGTGTAATGGAACATTGTTCTGCAATTTGTTTTAATTTCAGTCTGTCACCAGATCTCTCAGTTGTAGGGAGGATAACACTTTGCAGTTATTTCAATAATTTTTTATGACCTATCATCTTCTTTATAAGTTTTATAAAGTAGCAAGATAAGTAATGTGTTTTTAAACAATCTCTAACTAAATATCATTAATAATTTTCAAGAGACTTTATTGTAAATGAAAATATTCCCATGTTTTTAAAGCACTAACAAAATATAATTTTAGTAATTTGAGTCAAGGTAACACTTTAAGAGATACATTTTCTTCTTGTCCATTGTAGAATGAATCAGTATAACGATTTCTCTGCACCTTAAAATACTTATGGAAAAACATGAGAAAATGCATTGAGGCATAGACACCAGCTCAAGTACATCTTCATGATAGACAAGACTGCACTAGCTTCTTTGCCAGTATAACTAAAAAATTAAGCTCATTCATGTACATCAAGGCTGGGGCATTTAAATACTTCTATTTATGTTTTGAGATATTATGTTTCAATAATTGGAACATTATGTGTCTGCATTATAGCTATCTAGGTTTTCCATGAGACATACCCTTTATAAAATTCAATTTTTAATTATTTCTTTATTTATTATGTGTACAATATTCTGTCTGTATGCATGCCTGCTGGCCAGAAGAGGCACCAGACCCCATTACAGATGGTTGTGAGCCACCATGTGGTTGCTGAGAATTGAACTCAGGACCTTTGGAAGGGCAGGCAATGCTCTTAACCTCTGAGCCATCTCTCCAGCCCCCTATAAAATTCAATTTAAGATATCTACAGGGAACAAAAAAAATTCTACACAATTTACCAATGGATGTTTTACTGGTGGTAAAATAAATTAAATGGATGATCCATGCTTGACTCTAAAAAACATCCCTTCAGGTCTAATTCTCCCTGACTTACATAGTGTCCTTGGCTTGTAGCAATGATAACAAATGGAATCAATCAAAAAGTATTTGGTTCAGCCCCTATAGTGGAAGCTGAAGAAGCACCGTGGAGCCATATTGATGGATGGCATAAATGATTCCTTAAGTCAATTCTCTGCATCTGTAGGGAGGACAGGATCAAATGTGCTTTTTTGTTGTTAAATATAACTATTACTAGGAAATTAAGTCAGATCATTAATAGCCCAGGAAAGAGAATGAATGAATGAAGACAGAAAAGTGCTTCCTGCCCTAGTCTAGATCAAGTTCTGTTTATTGTAGTATAGGTGTGTAAACCTTCTGTTTTGCCTAAATCTTGTTATTGACAAAGTCATGACCACTGACTTTAAATTTTGCTGAAGAATTTCTCATGGTCTTTATCTTTTAAATCAGGAAAAATTGCAAGAAAACTTCCCCTTATATTCCATAGTTTATGATAAACACTAGCAAATACAAGTATAGTGAAGGTTAAAAACAGAACTTAGAAACACAGGAGGAATGTTACTGATACTGGATTCACCATCTAAAAATGCAATTCAAAACAGGTAAATATTTTATAAGAGATTACGTCTCTGGAATGTGTCCACAGGGACTGGTTACTGTCAAACAGAAAAATGTCAAATGACGAAGATTAACTGGCAGCGTTAGTGGACTCTTTTCTTCCACATATTTTCATCTGTCAGTGTTTATCCTGTTCCTTCTCAGTGTATTTAATTCCTCCCAAAGGACTGGAGGAGAAATCTTGTAGCAGACAATTAGTATGCGTACAGACTCATAGTTCAAACAAGCCTGTGTTACATTTTGATGGGGTTTTGATAATAGTCCTAAAACACACAAAATCTATGACTCTTGTTTATTCTGTTTCTGTGAGCTGTATCTGTAAATATCTGATTGATGTCACTATAATCTTAGCATGTGTAATTGTGATGCTTCCTTCTAAGAATCGGCTACTGAAATTGTTGAAAAAAAGGATAAAGATATAAGAGGTTTACAAAAGGTAATGTGAATGAGCTAGCTATTCAGTGAATATTTCTGATATCTAAAAATATTGCTATGAGACTTGCTTTTCTAAATATTTAAATTTCTTAGAATCAATGTTTTACTCTTGTTAGTTTGCAAAAAATACAGTGTTGAAGCATCACTCTAGTTGTAAGTATGCTAAAACTTTGCCGGTGGGACACAGCCTCGTGGTAAAATACAAAATAATACAGATGGGCTAATTCTAAACATAAGAGCTAGCTAGCAATATGCTTAAGTAATTGGCCAAGCAGTGATTTAATTAATACAGTTTCTGTGTGATTATTTCAGGAGTCTGGGCAACAGGGAAAGAATAAGGAGCCTCCATAAAACAATGTATCTATATTTTCACCTCACCTACAAGAGGTAAATTTCAAATAAATATGTATGTAGAGACACAGAAAAGAAGGCACTCCTTTTGTACTAGTATGTATAACTCTGAAACTATTATTTTCCCTTTATGATATTAGGGGTTTCATTCATGCTTCATCTGCAGAAAGGAAATGCATCCACACTTACATGATTGAAGAGCAACCTTCCTCAATGTTGGAACAGCTGAAAAGAGTGGTGCCAGCCTGACATTTACAGGAATGCATTCCAGTGTCTCAGTGTCTGTCCTGATACAACAAGATTTCAGGTCCTGTTGCCCCAGGTCCCTGTTGGCTAAAGATGCAAGGTAGCTTATAAGCACCTCCCTTCAAAGAGAAAGAAGTGACAAAGTGGCATTTCATTGGTGAAGCTGGCACTGTCTTCTTTCACTGCCCAGCATTTGGGTATATACACCTGAAACTCCATCCTATTTCCATAAGATTTTGCTGTATTCACATTTGTACTGAAGGCCCTGATCTTCCTAAATCTCAATAACCTGCATATTTCACCATCAAGAGGAAAAAGAAGGTTTTATTATACTAGCAAATCATTGGAGGAAGGCAAAATGGGCAGTAGAGTTTCCTTAAATACAACTTGAGATAGTACCTCCATAAGATTCAGATATAATCAAGCTTGCGGAGCATTTTCAAATGGGCACAGCACAGTCTGGTAGTGGCACCCTTGGATCAGTGCTCCTTGGATTCATAGCGAATCAAGCTGAATAAGCCATAGAAACAAGCCAGTAAGAGAAGCATTCTCCATTGTTTCTGTTGGAGCTCCTTCCCTGACCTTCATCAATGATGAACTGTTACCTGGAGGTATTAGATGGACCCTTTCCTCCCAAGCTGCTTTTGGTCATTCTGTTTGATCATGTTAATAGAAATCCTAACTAAGACAAAATATACCAAATTTCTTTCATTTGTTTATCTCTTGATTGGTACCTTAGCTGTATTTGGACTACTGTGAAGAGTGTTCCAATTAGCAGGTATTGACAGGTATCTCTGTAGGAAGATGATTTGACTTTCCATGAGTGGCAATCTAGAAAACCAAGAATTTCCATGACTGATAATTTGAGGAAACTTCATACTGTTAACCATAGTGGTTAGACTAGTTTCTACCAGCAATGAATGACAGTTCCTATAAAATCCCCTATGACTAGGGTGAATAATTTTTATCAGAGAAAGTTAACAGGCACATCATTAATGGGATAATCAGCGTTGTTTGCATGAAGGGAGAATTACTTTGACCAAACGTACAAACTGATTGCATCTTCAAGTTTCAAGTTGACTGATGTTGAAATAAACTGAGCATTTATGACAAAATTCAAAACAAAGAGAGAAAGAATAATAAAACATTTCTTTTGTATCAAATAAGAAAACACATAATAAGACGTTCAAGTACTCTTTATTTTTTAACATTTCCTCAATTACAAACCCTGATGAAATTTGTGTAATAGAAGAATCCCAATATTCACATTAACCCTTCCTACTTGGGAATCAACCTGAAATCCTGAAAACTCCATAGATCTTTCACCAGAAAAATACAACTTAAAAAGGATCCAAGAATAAACACATTTTTTAAATAGTGCAGAATAATATTATGTATAAAATGTACATGTAGGGTAATGTGCTGATAATTTGGTTTCCAGCTGGTGGTGCTATTCTGAGAGGTGATAGGAATCATGGAAGATCGGGCCTAGATGGAAGAAACGGTTTCTATGTACACAAATCTGGAGGTTACGCCTTTTTCATTGGTTTCTGATGTCGGGAGGTGAAGAATATCGTACATTATATATTCCTGTCTCTCTGTGTCTAACTAGCAAGAATGTTGCTACCAATACACTTATACTTGTAAATTTCTCGAATATGGTTCCTTAAATCCTATTCTGAATAAGAGCATTTATTCTGAATAAGAACATGGAGATAGTCTCTTTAGTAAACCCTCTATCTTCATTGTGGCAAAGTGATTATTAAATAGGAAACTTTACACATACCAGAAAGACTATTCAATGAACATAAGGCTCACATCACTTCTCAGTCTTTTGGCTAAGATCAAGGGGCAAGACAGTAAACTAAAAGGTTTTAGACAAAATTACAGAAATACCAAATGAGTTTCAAGTTTAAAACATTCGTTCAGGTTTCATAAATCATATGAAATTATGATACATCCATTCTTCATTTCTGAAATATTTACTGACCCTTGTTTAATAGCCTTCTACAGATGTAAAACATATGGAACATAAAAATGTAAGAGGACAGGAAATATTTACAAATTATTAAACATGAAATACTTTGTCTATGTGCCACAAATTGAATAAATTATCATTTTATATTTAAAAAACCTCTGTATTATATGTATATGCCTGGCAAATAATGAATGCTGGAGAGATATTTGTTGAATAAGTGAACTATAAATTTATAGCATAGAATCTTTCCCTATAGTTTTTACATTAAATGGTATATGCACAAGAATATTATAATTAAATGACTTTTAATTGTTCTATTTAAAATTTGTGTTGTAAAGTGTCATTACAGAATTCAGCAAATTCTGTCCTGTGTTTTTATAAAAATTACATAATAAGGGATAAGTAAAATGTCTAGAATATCTACTAATTTATGGTTTGAATTAAGAAATATGTGTATGTATGTCCCTACTGAAAAGTTTTCAAGTCTGCAAACCTAGAGAGCTCTGAGCGTCTACCTCTATGCGCTGTGGCACTTTTATTGTAAAAGATCACTTGGAAGTTTGTTGCTTCTGTACAACAGAAATGGTTCGAGTTTCTCTTAGTTAAATAGCTCATTGTCTCTCTGAGCCTCTATTCAGATTATTAAAGGCTTCACCAAAATGTCCCCGAAACTGTGGAGGTTTGTTCTTCTTTCTCTTTTCTTTTTTTTTTTTTTTCTTCAGGAATCCCATCTGTCCTGTGCAGCTCTATGTTACATCCTTGGCTAATCTGGGAACTAACCTATTTTCTATGACAAAAGCGGAGAATCATTGACTATTATTATGTAGAACTAACCTGTAATTTAAATCCCTTCTTAAGAATTCTCCTAGGGATTTTCTCACCATCATTACTGAGGTGACTTGTTCTGTGTCTAGTTCATTGAAATTCCCAGACCCAGATGGTCTGATATCCTGATATTTTAGAATTTTGCCCTTGTTTGCTTTTATCTGTTAAGTGAAGCCCAGATACATTTCTCCCATCTCTTTTGAGGGGCTCATGGGTGTTTAAATGTGACTGTAATTGCTTGGCATATTGAATGCCTTAGATGCAAAATGTTAAGAATTTCTAATTACTAGTGTGAACCTTAGTGAGTTGTGCTTCTTCCAACCATTGAAAGAAATTGTTATGTGTCAGATCAAAATTGGAGAATATGTATATATTAAAATTAAGGGTTATTAATTTGAGAAGTTATGGTGTACAGACTATTATACCAGTTCATTATATCCAGTAATCATTGCTACTAATTAGCATGTCATGATTTCATGTCATAAACTATAAATTTCCCGGCCATTTGAGATTACATCTTACAGCACTCTGAATAACCAAGGTCAATGAAACAATTATCTATTAATGCTGGAAAGGAGGTGTAATGGTTGGAGCACTCTTCTATTGCTGATAAAATGGTGAATTTGCACAGCCACAATGGAAATCAATGTGACTAGTCATCCATCAAGAAAATAAGAATCAATCTACCTTAGGATACAGCTATACTTATACCTTCTAGGTATATAGCCAAAGGAGGCTTCAACTTACCCCAAAGACACTTGCTAAACCATGTTCGTTGCTTTTTTATTCATAATAACGAGGTAAATTAATGGGATTAAAAAACATGCATAGATAAAATTTACATGGGGAATAGAAAAGAAAAGATCTCCTGAGTACATTGGGAGTATGGGAACCTTGGGAGAGGGATGAAGGGGAGGGGAGAGGCAGGAAATGTTGCAGAGAAAAATGTATAGCTCAACAAAAATCAATAAAAATAGAAAAAGAAATCATCTCAAGTGAGATAATCCAGACCCAGGAAAACACATATTGTATGTATTTGCTTACATGTTGATAGTAGCTGCTAAATTAATGATAATCAAGATTCACTCCGTATTACCATAGAAGTTAGCTATAGAACAAGGGATTGGCGGGGGCAAATAGATCTCTCTAGGAAAGAGAAATGGAATTGATAGGTGTGTATGGATGGAGTTGGGCAGGAATGGGAGAATGAATTGTAGAGGGAGAGAAAAGAGAGACATATAAAATTCACTGCAATTTAAGGCATAGTATGAAAATTTAATTCTTGGAAGCATCCTTAAATACATGCATAAATGAAAGTGATCTAAATGAAATCACTAAATAAATGGTGAAACAGAATGCCAACTGTCTATCTGTTGTCACCAAATGAAGCTTCTATTGTTTGATTGGATTATACCTAATTGAGTTTCTGGACAAAGGGATCCCATGGGAAAACGCAAACAACCAAGACTTTTGATAAAACTATAGGATGCTCTCTACCAACTACCAACAGGGACCTATTGGTGAAGGCAAGACCTATACAAGTCATTGGACATAGATAAACTGACCTTGATCCTACAAAGATCCTTCACTCATATGTGCTAGCATCTTTGGTACAGGAAGGTACTCTTTACATTGTCAAAGGATAAAAGTAAAGCACCAACTCAGTTACAAATACTTCTATCTGCCATGGTATCCTGACAGCAAGGTACACTAGTGAAATGGTAGCACTAAGCTTGTTGGCGTAACAAACTTTAAGTCCCACTTCATGAGAAGAAACCCATACACAACACTGTTCGGGTGACAAAGAACGTGGACACTCAATAACCCAGGGACATCGAGTAAGACTAAACACGACTGATCTTCTAAAGTATGTGACAATAAAGAATCTCATAATGTCATCTGTATTTACTCATTGGTAAGTGCCTTGCTCAGCCATCATCAGAGAAGCCTCCTTCTGCAGAGGATGGGAACAAATCCAGAGATCCACATGTGCAGTAGAGAGTTAGAGCAACCATGGAGAACTCAGCTGTAAACAGGATGTCTCTGAGAGAATGAGGCAGTATGCATAGGGCCTGCATGGGTCTGCACCAGATGGGAGCTAGAGTTAAAAGGAGAAGTGGACACATGCTTCCATCCTAACCAAGAAACTTTCTCCAATTGATGACCACTTGCAAATAAAAATTTAGTTTTCTTTGAGGGAGTTTCACTGTAGATACAGACTACTCTTCAAGGTAGATTGCATTCCCAGAAGTAGGTGGCAATCAAAGTAAAATCAACAGGATCTTTGAACATTTCCTGTTTCATAATTTTATGTCAGGGCTTTAAATTTTTTCTCTAGGTTTTTATTATATATATATTTCTATCAGTATATGTGCATATGTCTATATATGCATATGCATTAATTTCTTTCTCTCTTTTTACCCCAGAGACTATATAT
>LOEQ01006752.1:23327-63347 GCA_001685075.1 Bramus lutescens | reverse complement strand
AGCTGGACTGGGACTGAATGAGCATGTGATCAAACCAGACTCTCTGAATGTGGCTGACAATGAGGGCAGACTGAGAAGCTAATGATAATGACACCAGGCTTTGATTCTACTGCATGTACTGGCTTTTTGGGAGCCTAGTCTGTTTGTATATACACCTTCCTAGACCTGGATGGAGGGGGGGCTTGGACTTCCCACAGGGCAAGGCACCCTGACTTCTCTTAGGACTGCAGAGGGAGGGAAAGGGTGGAGGGGGAGCAAAATGGGAGGATGGGAGGAGGTGGAAATTTTCAATAAATAAATCAATAAATGCAAAAAAAGACTCTGCCAGACATTTTGCAGGTCACAAAAGAAAGTGACTGACAAACTCCCAATATAGGTATAACTGTCTTTGAAATTTCTTGCTTCATAGAAAAGTCTGCCAGATACTATTGGTCCACAGACTGAAGATGGATGCCACAATGGTGTAGAAGAACTTTGGGTGACTGTCCAGGCAGCGAGTTGTCTCTGTCAATTCTAGAGTATTGGAAGTTGCTTACAATGCACTTCCTGTTTATGTAGGTAATATTATATCCTTCTGGAGTCTTCCCAGCATTCTCTTAGTCTGTCCTCCCCCTCCTTCTTCCCCACATCCTCTTAGTCTGGTTCCTTTGCCTAACCTTATTGTGCCTAACTAGAGACCTGTCAGATTTTTATTAACCCAATCACAGTGACATTTATTCACACAGTGTAAGAGAATATTGCATACCCATCTAAATGGCAAAGTGGCTCCTTAAATATGTCTGATTCTCATTTTTGAGACTGGAGCAAAGTAATTGCTAGATCTAAGTTAGAAATTTATGTGTTCTCATTTGAGATTTATGAGTGTTAAATGTCAGTGTTTCATGCAGATGTCCAAACAATACTAATGCCAATCAATAATGTGAGGGTGAGTAAAGTATCTCAGTCTAGACAAAGGTAAGGTAGTAGTAAGGTTTGCATTTAATGACATGCAGGAGCTCAAGGGGAACACATCAGATTCTGTGTAGGGAAGAAAGATGATTTCTAGACTTGATTCACCCAGTGTATGTAGAGATAGGGTCCCAATATGGTCAGCAACCATTTGCAAATGTTTCTTCACTGAAACTAGGGCTCAGATATCAGTGAATGTACCTGTTTCGGGTAAAGGAAATTCAGCGTAGCTCAAATAGAAGGACCATGTATTTGGAGAATTAGATGAGGTTGAAGATTGAAGGCAAAATAGATCCAATTTCTTATTGAGGCCAATTATTTAAGGAATGAGGATAATAGACAGAGACCTCTTCTCTATAATTGGAGGTTTGATGAATGTGACAAGACTAGATTTACCTAATAGGAATCTTCACACATGAGTGAGTAAGTATACCTGTCTTATTAACAGTCAAGCCTGAGATGAAATGAACTAGCAAAAAATTATATTACAAATATTATAGCAATTCAAATTCTCATTTTTAAAAATATGATACTTGCTACGTTTGCCCTAAAGCTATGGTAGTCAACATTGTAATTATTGGAAAGCAAACAGGTCTACAAATATCAGAGTTGTGAGCTTGTAGGTTTCTCATTCAAATCCTAATGTTTTTCCCCATTGGTAGGGAGGAATTATTCACGACCCATTGTCTTTCCCTTCCTGCCTTCGATCAGCTTATTTATCTACCTAGAAACTGAATGTTGAAACAAATACAGGCTTTGTGACTTAACAACTTGGAAATCCGTGTTCATTCACTCAGTCAGAGAGCACAGCATCATCACTGTGCTTCCTATGGAGCCAGCTTTTCTTCTGCTCTGGGAAATGACAAGATCTACTAATAACCGGCTCCACATAACGCTCTGACTACACACGACTTGGGCCATTGAGAACTGATTTCAAAACCACAGAAAAAGACCCAGAGCATGACTCATTTGTAAGGATAATTATGTGTTGAGATCTGACACTGCTGTAATAAATGAAAGGCCTTGTCCTGGGTAAAACTGTACCTCACGGCATTATAGTACAGCTGGATGCTTTAACTTAGTTGTACTAGTTTCCTTGGTCTAATTTGTTTGCAGATACTAAATTTTCTTTATTAACCTCTTCATCATCACCATAATCATAATAGCACTTAATAAATGTGCAATATTAACAGCATGCTAGACACTTGCTAAATATTTTACATGATGAATCTCAATGAATGTAACAGCCAAATAAAGTAATCACTATTTTTGCTCCTCTTTTAAAAGACAGAGATAAAAATAAGATGCATAGTACTAAGAAATTAACCAGCATCACCCAGACAATAGATTGCAATATGAGAATTGAAACTCTAAATTTTATATTGCCACAACCTCAAAGAACTCTTAACTATTTTACTCAAAATAAACTCTTCTCTATGAAGACTATAATGCAATTTCCTAAATTGTATGTTTAAATGGTAGAATTCAAAGACCCTGTCTATCTGGACCTTTAAATATCTGTTCTCTCTCTCTCTCTCTCTCTCTCTCTCTCTCTCTCTCTCTCTCTCTCAATATTGTGTGTGTATGTGTGTGGGGGTTACATGCAGGTACCTGGGTACCTGTAGTGGTCAGAAGAGGGTGTCAGATCCCAAGAATTGAAATGACAATGAGCACCTAAAATGGGTGCTGGAAACTAAACTTAGATCCTCTTCAGAACCAGTGTGTGCTCTGTTCTAGTATGCTTACTGTTGCTGTGAAGAACACCATGATCAAAGCACCTTAGGAAAAAAAAGAGTTCACTTCCATGTCACAAATGATTCTCAAAGGAAGCCAAGCCAGGAACTTGAAATAGAAATAATGGATAAACACTGTTCACTGGATTACTTTCTTTAGCTTCCTCAGCTACCGTTCTTATTCAACCAGGCTCACCTGTCTAGGATTGATACTTGCCACAATGGGATGGGCCCTCTAAAATCAACCAATAATCAAGAAAATGTACCACACATGCCCATGAACCAATTGGATAAAGGTAATTCTTCTCTAGAGGTTCCATCTCTCTCAGTGTGTAAAATTGATTATCAAGATTAGCCATCATGTGCTCTTAATCGTTGAACCATCTCTCAAGCCTGTATACAGTTCTTTAAATGAGTTTGTGTGTGCCCAAACACAAGCAGTTGATATCTTGCCCCTGTCTTTTCTTTGCTCTGTGGCAATCCCTACCACATCAAGTTCACAGAACTTCACTCCCATTTTCCCAGGCTTTGCCTTTCTGAGATATACCATTCTTTAAGTAATGTTTGTTACAGGCATGATCTTCAATTCAATATTAAAGTTTCCCTTTGTATGTACCTCAAAATTATTTTTATTTTCATCAAATGATTTATGTGTCCTCCATACCCCAGTTCTAGCTCCCAAAAGATTCACACTACCTGGACCTATCCTGGCCTGGTCATTGGGGAAAAAACATGTTGACAATAAACCAGATATGAGGTTCCAGATTATCTTAACCTAAGTTTTATGCTTGTTTTTCCAGACACAGTGACTGTCAAATATATGGAAGTCTCTCACCACAAATGTCAAAACCCAAAACAGACTAATCATTGCAGGTCATTTTCAGATAGGGCACGCCAAAAAAAAATGCAACCAATGACAATCATTGAATTACACATAATGAAGAGCTGGTCTGAACCATATGCTAATCAGTGTGGGGTAGGAAATCTAAGAGGAAAGGAATGCAGTTTGCTTTCTATTATCTAGTTTTTCCTGTCTTGAGACCTACTGCTTAATTCTGTGAATTGAGTCACTGTACATAGGACTTCTCATGGACTTGTTGCCATTCTTCAGAGACATACCACTGTGCTACATCTGAAGACTGTTTTCAGCAAATTGGGTCAGAGCATGAGTGTCCAACCCCAAAAAGAAAAATAATTTACAGCCAGAGTGTGAGAATTAAATCCCCACCACTCACATCATCAAACAACAATCATAGGTCCAGCACTCTCTGTTCCAATAATATTTCAGATTCCTCAGAGGTGAAAGTGACAGCTGGCAGTAAGGCTTGGATTTTCAGTCCAAGGTATTTTCTCTACTTGAAATAATTGGAGGGTTTGTCTAAACCCTTACACGAGATCTAGAGATAGCATCTCTGCTTCATACAGCTGACGCATTTTTCTTTTAAAAATACCTTCATTAATAAAACTGCTAATTGAGCTACTATGCTATGACAGTTTCTGTACGTAAGTTTTATTTTACATGAATACACACACTGTAGCTTGTGTGCAGAATACTGCTGCTCTTGGTTTAATTATGCATTCTCATACATGTGCATTTCCTGGAGATGCCATCCCCTTTCCTCTACTCCATAGACTCTTGGTCATATTTCTGTAAGCAACACAAGCATCACTGCTCTGAGAATTCTCACCTAGAACTCCTGTGGGACCTCATCATTTCCTGCGGTTAACACTTTAGACATAACCATGGTGATTCTGAGAAGGGATGGCCTCTTCTAACTCCATCAACGATTATTTAAAGCCATATAAAACTATAATTTCCTTTGAATTCATTAGCTTTGGATTCTTTGAGTAAGAATAAAATAATAAATTTAACATATATATTACATTTATTACAAAACACTAAGGTTCATTAGCATTTCTTCAATGTCTGTCTTCTAATATTGCTGCCCACACCAGAAAAAATTCACTAATAAAAAATCCTATTATAAATGTTCTATAAGGAATAAATTTAAAATGTTCCTAATTTAAGATACCTGTCTGTGGTAAAATGAATTAGAAAGGTCTGGTCCTCATACTAAAACAGAAGTTCAAGTATTTCTCTATATGGCAAATAAATACCCACATGACACAGTCCTTCTTCAGTCCCAAAGCTATTGACACACAGATGTTACTCTAAGTCCAGTGCATTGCTTTTGTAAAGTATCTCTGACTTCGAATAGGCCATGTTGATACATAGAACCTCAAGAGGATATTGGTAGCTTGCAGAGATGATCATCTTGGCAAATTTCTACAGGAAGGAAAACTTCATGTTCATGTTGCACCATAACTTGGCTGATCAGCCAAACTCACATTAGACTAAAAGGCAGAAATCCAAATTCCAAGCTTATATTAACAACAGAACTGTATTTTCTCAGTAATGGAGATGCTATATTATCTGTTCTGGCCAATAGTCAGAGTGTGAAGGATGTCTCACTGAAATTCTAGGAAAGCCCAAGTAACTGGGCTATTGGGATATTCCGAACTTTCTCTTTGGAAAAGCTTCACTGATACCGATGGTACTAAAATCTCTATTGTATTTTTAAATGATGACCTCTACATTAGCATTCTATCATTGCATGTAACACTCCTGAGACATGGTAGATTAAAACAACATTTATTATTAATGTTCCACTAGTTCATAGGTCGACTGTGTGTTTTCACAGATCTCATTAAGGATAGACTTGACAGATCCTGACTGGAGCTGCAGTTGGGTATGTGGTAGATTGGCAAGGTGGCAGAAGACTGACATGACTTTAATGATATCACTCACACGTCTAACAGCTGGCTATGAACCAGGGTGATGCATGGCACTGAGCCATGAGCTTCTCTTCCCAGCAGCTAGCCTGGGCTTGCTCACATGGCAGGATCATAAGACAGCAGTGGAAATACTGAAGCTTTGGTGTAGAAGCGACAGTTAAATAACAAGAAAGCCATTAGACTGAAGCAGCTGCAGAGCCTTCTATTCCCTTGCAAGAAAACCAAAACACAGTGGTCTAAACATAAAAGGAATCATAAGCTTAACTAGTTTAAACTGCCCTTGTCTCTACCTAGGGGCTTTCCACTGAGATGTTCCAAATAAGACCATTGTTCCCCCTTAGCCAAGTAAGAATTTTCTTTGCCTTGCTTCCCTACTCACTCTATGATAATATCCCCTTCTTAAATCTTTGGCTTAGTCCTGAGCATGCAATTCATAAATTCTTGTCTATTCCAGCAAAAATTAAAAATGTAATGTGCCCTAGTTTATCTTTTCTCATCATACTTCTATTGCATTCCATTGGCTGACGGGTTACAAGGTCTGCTTACATTCAGGGACACACATGCTGGAGAGGAAGTTGCAAAGGTATGCTGCGAATACAAGGATGTGGGGATGTTTCATCAGTAGTGAGCATTTTTGTAGTTTAATTCCCCCATCTCCTTATTCGCACATTCCACAGATTGTTTCAGTTGAATGGAAAATGTCCCCCTCAGATGCAGACTTATATTTTATATAAAATAGTAATATTTTATGAGACAGTAGGAACTTTAAGAAATGGAATCTGGCTCATAAAAGAAGTCCACTAATGTTGAGTTTTTGAAGATAATACTCACTCTGCATCATACTCTATTTGTGGTTATGAAGTGAATAATTCTCTACCACATACTCCGTGTTTTCCTCATGATAATGAACTGTGACTTCTGAAACTATGAGAACTATGAGCCAAAATAAATCTTTCCTCACTTTAGGTATTTTTTGTAACAGAAATTAAAGAATTCATCTATTGGTGTCATTGAGTAAGGTAAAGTTTGACCCAGCTTACATCTGATAGTGGTCACTCACTCATCATTCATATGTTCAGAGATAATGTATTGTCATTAATTCTTTTCTATTACCGATCCAATGCAATTCATATCAAAATTCCAACACAAAGTTTCCCAGAAATTGAAAACAATAATCCTAAATTTCACATGTAAACACAAAATACCCAGGATAGTCAAAACAACCAAAACAATAAAAGAAAGCTGCAGGTATCACTATCCCAGATTTCAAATTGTACTACCAAGCTGTATGGTCCTGGCATAAAAACATACATGATGACCAATAGAGTAGAATTGAGAACTCACATATAGCCCTACACCACTACTGCAACCTGTCTTTTGACAGAGACCAAAACTACATGCTAGAAAGAAGATGGCATCTTCAACAAATGGTGTTGTTCAAACAGGATAACTACATGTAGAATGATGAGTCTAGCTACTTTTCTCTTACCCTGTATGAAACTAGACTTCAAGTAGACCAAGAACCTCAACATAGGCTAGAGAGATAGCTCAGCTGTTAAGAGCACTGGTTGCTCTTTCAGGTTCAATTCCTCGCACCCACATGGTGGCTCACAACTGTCTGTAACTCTAGAGGATCTGACACCCTCATACACACATAATGCAAATAAAGCATCAATGCACATAAAATAAATAAATCTTTAAAAAAAAGAACCTAAACCTAAGACCTGTTGCCCTAAATCTGATAGAGGAAAAGTAAGGGATAAAATTGGAGTCATTGAAACACTAATGGACTCTCTTAATATTTATAGTGCAACATTAAGACCAACAATTTAAAAATGGGATATCATGAAGTGATTCCTTTTTAATTATTTAGCACTGTGTAAGTATATCTACAGAAATTCTGGGGATCATAAGTATATGACTGCCATTTTATGAAAACTTTTGGCTAAAATTATTCTAGCCTTTAACTGTTATATGCCCCCTTGGGATATTTTGCAGAGATTTCTAAATGTCCGAAATCTCCACTTCATAACAGATACACATTTGAATCCATAAGACTGTAGTTTCATCCAAGTTCCAGCACATACATGATGCTTCCTTCTGAGGAAAAAAATATCTCATTTGGCTATAAGTATCTTCAAGTACACACTGGCCCCCTACTCAGCAAAGAATAGGAGGCAAGTATTTAATTGTCATTCTGTTATATTTTCTTCTGCTTTTCTAGTTAATGGTTCTCTCATGAGTCAACAGATTGTGTTGTGCTTTACTTATAGTCTCCACAGACCAGCATAGGTTTGAAAAGCTACTATCTAGCATTTGTCAAGTACTGGGGCAATTAGGATTCAGTGTTCAAGGATATACCTTATAATGCTACTGATGGATATCAGAAAGATACATCTTTAATGTTACATCATCATGCATTGAATGTTGTAGTGATATTTTGCTTATAATCTAATGAATAAAGCTTGTCTGAAGATCAGAGTGCAGAGCTAAGTCACTAGTTAGCCACAGAGGGCAGGCAGTGGTGGCACACACCTTTAACCTCAGCACTCCTGAGACAGAAGCAGACAGATCTCAGTGAGTTCAAGGTCACCCTGAGCAACACGAAATTTATCCAGTCTAAAAGAGGCACAAAGGTGGTGGTGGCTCTCACCTTTAATCCCAGTACTTGGGAGTCACACTCCTTCAATCCCAGCAGGAGGGAGGTGGAGACAGAAAGGGATATGACTGGGCAGAGAGAGAAATATAAGGTGGAAGGAGCCAGGAGCTCAGTTGTAGCTTGAGATTTCATATACACAGCGTGAAGTCTGCGGCAGTGGTCTAAGCAATCAGTATGAGAAGCAGTCTGATGTAGTCAGAGATGTAGTTTGAGATATAATCTAAGAATGCAGCCTGAGGATTTGTAGAGATGGAGGCAGTCTAAGGATTCTCTCTGAGGAGGCAGTCTGAGGTTTCTTAGAGACAGCAGTCAGTCTACAGATTCATAAAGATAGGATTGTCCCTTTGGTCTGAGCATTATTAGCAGAGGTAAGAATTCTCTAGTGGCTGGCCACTCTGATTCTCTAATCTCTCAGCTTTTACCCTCTAATATTTTACTCCGGGTTTTTATTGCTTAGACCAGTTAGTATTTGTGTTACAGAATGTCACTACAAAGTACTTTGGAGATAAAAGTCTATGGTCCATATTTCAGAATCAAAATGCAATATTAGTGTACAACTTGGCTGTTGCAGAAATCAAGTCTCCTATTTAAAGTTTTGTTTTAATAAATAATTGGACATTAATATAGATATGCACAAAATTTTTGGTTCAAATAGATTGAGACTAAGCCAGTCTTATTTGGAGGATTAGAAGAATACACAGGTGGAAGAAAAAGGCTATGGTATTCATTATAATTCTCATATCTAATGAATTCTACTAACAGAGCCACAGAGAGCTTCTAGCTGGAAGAAGCAGAGAGATCCAAACCTCTTTTCAGAAAATTCAGCTCATCTTCAGGAAAGGCAAGCACTGCAAATGCTATCCCTTGGCAGATTTTTGCATCCTAGACATTCTAATAAAGTCACTATTTCTCGGTGATCAGCCCAGACTCTACTTTCAAGAGAGTTGGTTATGAATTCACCCCAGCCAGGAGCATCAAGGTAAAATGGATGCCCTTCTAGAAATGATACCAGAAAGCTCAAAGGCGCAAGTCATGGGCAATCTGTAAGGTCACAGAGGAACAGAGGAAGCACAGTCAGATGATGTGACCAAAAGTGATTCAACCTGGAAAAAAAGAATTAGGCCACTGTCATGCATCCATAATCACACTCTGCACGGGGGTAGCTCTTGAAGAGATCTTTTTTTTTTGGCAGAGTTTTCACAGCTTTCAGTTTTATTTTATCCACACACCTCTTGGAAACTATGCAGACCAGGTTGAATAAAATTCACAGCATTTTTTTGAGGGGGAGAATAAGAGCAAAGAAAGGAAAAGTGATGTGTTCAATGTCACCTAAGGGAACAAATTCAGAACTAGGGCATCTCCACATCTCTGCTTCTCAGGGTTACTGTTCTTACGATGTCTGCAAACTTAACAAACATGTTAGATAGCAGTGAATTCTTAACTACTGCAAACTTAACAAACGTGTTAGATAGCAGTCCTTGTTAAGGTGAATTCTTAACTACTCTCAGATACAGCTCATCCCATGTTCTTCCTATCTCCTCTACCCACCATTCCATCCTTGGTCAGATCAATCAGTCCCCTTCCCTCCACATCATGCTTCCTGCTACCCAGTTAACTGTGGTGAATGTGTGAAGTGAATGAACTTGACTTTAGCATCAGCTTGTGCCATTTTACTATTTCAAGTAAATCACAAAAATTGATTAAATTGATGTTGAAAGCAAAGAGGAATCATCAATATTACTGCTGGGGTTTCTTTCTAGAGATTGTAGTTATATTAAATTTGATGTTAATTAATGATGATAGCAAAAAGGCAGTCAAGCTGGGTGAACACAAGTTTTAGAGTGGGCCAGACACCACTGAAATCTGAACCATCGCTACTTACTTGTTCCATAACTTTGGAAAGTTTTCTGCTTATCTTGTTATTTCAGATAGGATCACTTTGTGGCTCCTGGATGCCCTAGAACTAACATGAAGATCAGGCTGGCCTCAAATTTGTAGTAATCCTCCTGCCCCTCCTTCCTGGGTACTGGAATTGTGAGTATGTGCCATCATGCCTGGCAAACATGGACATATTATTGTTTAGCCTCCATAAGCCTCAATTTGCTAAATAAAATATATGCATAATAATATCCATCTCCTCTATTCCAAGAATACTAAATGATATATAAAACTCACAAAATAGCATAAACACTACTTTCTTTATATAACTTATTTATAAAGCAATATATAAGAACACACATTGAATAATTCATGTGAAATAAAAGGGGAACTGATGTGGGATTCCCCTCTGAATGCTGTGAATATCATTGGTTAATAACGAAGCTGTTTGGGGCCTGTGATAGGATAGAGCCGAGCTAGGCTGGGGAAACAAAACTGAATGCTGGGAGAAAGGAGGTGGAGTCAGGGAGAAGCCATGGAGCTGCTGCCAGAGACAGACATGCTGAGACCTTGCCAGTAGGCCATGAGCCTTGTGATAAAATATAAAATAATGGAGATTGGTTAATTCTAGCTGTAAGAGCCAGCTAGCAATACGCTTAAGTTTTTGGCCAAGCAGTGATTCATTTAATACAGTTTCTGTGTGATTATTTCAGGGCTGAGCAGCCATGAATTAACAAAGGCCCCTACTACAAATTGAAATGCCAATGTGGCCAACTAAAATCCACTTAAAACCTGAGAGATCTTGAAAAGGAATTCTAGACAAAAGAACAGAGTTTTTAGCACAGTTTCTTGGTAGCCATATTTTTTTTCTAGATGGTAGATGGGCTTGCAGCAAGCAGGGGCACTGTGGCTACTGTAAGAGAGGTGCAGTACAAGCTCTGTGACTCTTTAAAAAAAAGTGTCGACTTTCTGGTTTACAATCACAAATGGCTCTGGCTCTTTTGGGAGGTCCAGCTATGGACCATTTAAATGGGCTCTGTGAGCAGAGTGCTACAGCTTGCTTACTGACAACATACACTGACTGTGTGCCTAAAAATGGGACTGTGAACATGGCTTTCAGAGGCAGAAAACAGCTCTACCATGCTGGACAGGGCACAGCAAGCAGGCAGAGCCTTGTTTGACCTAGCAAGGCTGCTGCTTAGTTCTTTAAAAAGTGTTTAGAATGTTTAGAAGCCATTCTGGTAAGAAAAGAATAAGAGATAAGCAATAAAGACATATCCACATCAAAAAGACCTCTAAATGGGTCACAGGGTTGGATAAATGTATGGAGGCTTGGGAAAGAGAAGGAAATGAGTATAGAGAGTTATAAAAGAAGTAATTGGTTTATAAAAACAAAGTCTTTAAAGAAACAAAGTACAGACAGTCATAGATCAAAGGAGTAAAGATATAAATATTAAAAAGTAATAGAATAAAAACAAATGAACACATAAAAATGAAATATACACAGAGAGTCTGGATTATGTATGTTATTGTGTTTTCTTTGCATTTTTTGTTTGTGAAGGAGCTTAGTAACCAACATATATAAAGTATTTTATCTGCAAAATTTGAGTCTAAGGATATGTTGCTTTGGAAAAGAGGGTTTTCTTTTGTTTCCACAGACAATGCGAACCTGTGGAATCCTTCCAGACTAATGTGATTTGATGGACCAAGAACCCCTGAAAGGTCACCTTGAACACCCCTCAAAAAATTAATTAACTCAATAAATAGCAGGAAGACGTTTGAAAAGAACTATGCTCATATTCCTAAATACTGCCTGTAAATATTTGTATACATTTAAAGGGGGATATGCTATAGAGATTTGCATTGGTATGGATTTTGTTTTTTGATGCAAATTTAAGGTCAATTTTGTTTTACTATGTATATGTATTTCCAATCTTGAATAAGGTATTATGTTTGTCCAGCTCATTTTAAAAAGTAATGTATAATTAAGAAATATAGGTTAATAGATAGTCATCTATAATAGTGAAATTTGCAGTCATGTTAGTTAGGTTTTCTAGATATATAGAGATATATTTCAGTAAGACAGGTATTCTTCAACTCTTTCAAAGACCTTCAGAATATGGCATTTAAAATGTTTTGAGAAGTTAGGTTCTTTCATGACATGAGACACATTTGTTCCTGGAAGGACCAATAGCTTCAAGAGGAAGATGGGCATCAAAGAGGCTCACTATGGAGTTTGCTAGACATTTGGCCAAGAAACTGTTCTTGCCTGGACTGCTTGATGGTATGATGTATGAACTGGACATGCAGGACCCACAGAGAAATGACTGCTGAACTTGCCTAAAGGTGAGACCATCCTTCAGGATTCCTGCTTCCTGAAAGTGTCTGCTAGACATTCTGCAGGACACAGAAAAAAAGTTACTGACAAACTGTCAATATAGGCAGAACTGTCTTTGAAATTTCCTGCTTCATGGAAAAGTCTGCTAGATACTATGGGCCAGTAGGCTGAAGATAGATGCCCCAATGTTACAGAGGAACTTTGGGTGACTATCCAGGCAGCAAGATGTCTGTGTCAATTCTAGAAATTTGGAAATTGCTTACATTATACTTCCTGTTTACTTAGGTAATATATCCTTCTGGAGTCGTTGATGGAGTTGAAGAATAGTTATAATTATAGATTTCCTTAGTTATGATAAAATATAAAGTAGATATAAATATATTAACTGTAATTCTTACTTGATACCTGTTTTATTATATGTAATTTTACTATGTTAAAGTTAAAACCATCCTTTTTATTTTAACAGAAAAGGGAAGGTGATGTGGGATTCCCCTCTGTATGCTATGATTTTCATTGATTAATAAAGAAGCTGTTTTGGGCCTGTGATAGGGTAAACCAGTGCTAGGTGGGGAAAACTAAATTGAATGCTTGGAGAAAGGAGGCAGAGTCAGGGAGAAGCCATAGAACCGCCACCAGAGACAGACAATGAAACCTTACTGGTAGGCCACGGGCCTTGTGATAAAATATAAAATAATAGAGATGGGTTAATTCCAGATGTAAGAGCTATCTAGCAATACACTTCAGAAATTGGCCAAGCCGTGATTTAAAAAAATATAGTTTCTGTGTAATTATTTCAGGGCTGAGCAGTCGGGAACTAACAAATGGCCCCTCATACAGGGAAACTATCTAAACTATCTAGCATATTGTCTTAATTCGGAGTGCTTTATTAAGTTTTATAAAGTACTATTGACTTAGGTGCCTATATAGAACAGAAATTTATTTCAGACATATGTAGGCTATGAATTTCTGGCTCAGGATACCAGCAGAGTCTACAGGAGTGTCTTCTAGATTGCAGGATACCATCTCCTCATTGTGTCTTCATGTGTCAAAATGGTACAAGTGAGCCATCTGAGTTCCCTTCAAAAGAGTATTTCTCTCATTTATGAGAGCTCTAACTTCATGACCCAATCCCTGTTCAAAAAGTCCACTTCCAGATACCAATACGTTGTGGAGATTGGGTTAGTCCCTCACAACAGTGTATACATGACTAAATCATACTTAGGATTTTTTAGTGTTAATTTCTTTAAATAGAGCTTCCAGGTACTTCACCAGATACTAATCTTTGTGTCTGCTATGAAGACATTGTATCGAATGTGATAAATTGCACAGTAAGTTTACTTTAGGTAAAGGAAATATTCTAGACTACCTATGTGGGCTTGATTCAATCCGTGGCATGATGTTAAGTACAGATCTGAGGCATCACAAAGTAAGTTCTACCTATCAAAGACAACTTTAGCTCATGCTTGAGGACTCCAATCGCTACTTTTCAATGGTCTGGTGAGTGGGTTTCATGTTTACATAGCCAATTCTATGTACATACATACATCCTATGTATTCATGCATAGAACTATACTTGACTTGGTAAGGTGTGTGCACAAATATATATGTACACAAATACTTCATTGATTTAAGCTTGACTGGCACACCTTGTTTTTTTTTTTCCATGAAACCTGTATAGCTTTATTCATTTGGGGGTAAATATAATATGTTTTAAATTACACATAATGTGTCCACACATATGTACGTATGACTCTGTATGTGTGAGTGTGTGTGTGTGCATGTGCACACATACACGCACACACACATGCAGTTGAATAACATGACCTCATTTTTTCATAACTCAGAAAATGTCTCATGGAAAGCATACCAGAATTTCTTAAGCCCTGTGTGTTAAAAGGTCTCAGCCTTCTTTATCTGAAATGCGCTGTTAAGAAATGTGGGCACTTAATGAGCCTAGCCATCAGCCAGGACTCCGGCCCTCAGTGCCTTCATAGTCGGCATAGCAAACTGGCAGTTCATAAGAATTTTATGTCTTTCTCTTCTAAAAAAGTACTGGAAACTCCAAGTTTTTTAAAAACGTGCAGTTGATTTTCCCTCAGCTCTCTCCACTTTCTGTCTGATCGGACTCTGTCATCCTCATCCAAGTCAGATTTTCAACAAGGTTCATGACTAGGGTTTAGATGGGTTTAGATAAGTTTAGATGCTCAAACTGTCCCTTTCTCAACCTGAAGCTTCAGAAAAGCAAAAACCCAATCAGCAGCACATTGCTACTTTCATTCCAGGGACAATCTAATCAATATCACTAAAAGTGAGTATCTAATCTCTCTTGCGTTCCCCAATCTTCCTGGCACCCCCATTGTTCCCAGAGTCCTCTCCAGCATCCCCCTGCAGAGAGGCTTCAAGACTGTTTCAAACTGAACCAAAACATTTCTCTTGCCCAGACAAAGCCAGGAAACTTTGCTTTCTGCTCTTTTCAGCTGAAATGCAGCTTCCTATTATGTGAGCAAGTAGGTCACAATCCATCTTCCTTTGGAAGGCTGAGACTCCGCTCCACAGTTCCTAATGAACCGGCAAAGCCAATTAAGCATTACATAGAATATTTGTAGCCTACCAACCCAACAAACAGATAGATGAATGAATTCTCTGTCTTTTAAAGATGAAGATGGTCAGGAAACAGGATTTTTGTTGCTCTTTAGACCTTGGGAAATGGCTGCATAAATCCACCAAACCAGCATCTTTTTTTCCCCCTTTGAAACATCTTTGCCAACCAGATTCAAATAACATTTACTGATTATACAAGATATACAGAGGGAAAAAAAGAGAGAGGAGTCAGGTTTGGATAAACAGAAAAAGACAGAATAGTGCTGATTCAGAAATCCCTCAGAGGAAAACCACCTCTCTACAGTGTTGGCAGGGTGGTTAAATGACTGAGAGCTGAAGACAAGATATTGACCCATCTTTTACCCCTAGGAAGGTTTTTCCATAGAAGATCTAACCACATACTACAGTGAGTTTCCTTACAAACAAGTAGTTATAGTACTAAGAATAATTGCTATTTTTCTAGAATATTGGTATTGAGTGAGATAAAGAGAGCAGTATCTTACAGTAGAACCAAACAAAGGCTATTTGAGTGTCCTTATCAACTGGTGAGGAGAGCAGGTTTATTTCACAGAAATATCATCTAACCCTGATGACTATCCCACAATATCTATTCTCTCCTTACAGTAACAAGAAAACTTAAATGGCTACTATTATATATTCCACAGTTCTTTGATATAGGCACTAATGTATTAATTATTATCAATATATTAAAAATAATACAGGAAGCTTTCAAATTTCTACCTTAAAAATCTTTGGCCCTCAGTGTGAGCTCTTTCTTTTTCCTATAACCTCATGACCCAGAAAATACACTTGCTGGTAAAACAATTCAACCAATATTCCAGGGGAAAGCAGAGCAATAGGCGAAGAGCTTGAGCTCTTCGTGCAGAGAAGCCACAAATCTGTTCTCATTTGACAACCCTGACATCTCTAGACTGTGATAAAAGACGGAAAGAGAGAAGCGCAATAAGACACAAAGCAAAGGTCATTAGACTTAAATAACTGCATTCTGAGACTTCGTTTCAGAAAATTACAGTGTTCCAGTATGTACTTCCATTAAAGTAGAATGCTTCAGTTGCGTTGTTGTTAATAATGGTTTGTCTTAGTCATCACTGAATGCAATTATCTACTAGAAAAAAAATTTTGAAGAGACCCTGTGATTTATAGACCCAGATTAAATGTTATAAAAATGTGCTTATTCCTTATATGGAATAGCTCTGGCTTAGAGCATCCTTTTTCAGAGAGGCGATGGATTACATAGGCAAAGAAGTAGAAACCATAAAAATAATCGTAAAACTGTGGTGTAGGGAGTTTGTTCAGAGACAGGAGCATTTGCTTCACAATTGTGATAACCAGGGTTTGGATCTAAACATTCATGTAACAAGCCAAGCTTCCTGAAAATGGCTGAAACCCCAGCCATGAGAGGGAAGTGACAGAAGATTGGCTGACTTTCAAGCTAGATAAGAAAATATGAGCCCCAAATTAAGGGAAAGATCCTATCTCAAAAGGATAAGAAGAGAGTGCACAGGCATGTACACGTCACACATACACACATGTGCACCTGCGCTCATGCAGACATATACACACTTAAAAGTTATATTTAAATATATTAATAAAAATTTGTTTATAAGTAAGCAAATGAAAATGTTCTGGTAGTAGTAGCAAATATTCTTTTATGTTTACGGAAGTTGTGTCTCACAAAAGACAAAAATCTAACTTTGATGAGCTAAGGCAAATGGAGAGATGTATTAATTCTTATACTCAATGGAAGGTCAGTTATAAAGCTGAAATAAAAAGGGGGAAATTAGTTCCTCCCACCTTTCCCTCAAACAGCACACACACACACACACACACACACACACACACACACTTTTATGGCAAGCTGGCATCAGTTTCTTAAGGTAGCTTTCTCCACAAGTGGATATCACTCAAGTTCACTTTCCTAGAAGGACTTTCTAGATTTGCTTTTTACTCCCACAAATGCATGAAACCCAGAGCAGGAATTAGCCTGACCTACCCTGGCTCAAGTTTCCTACCCTCAATCAACTAATTCTTAGCATTGAAAGGAACATCTTAGAAAATAGTAACTCACATTTAATTATCCATTCAAAAATTTACATTGGGAATAGAGCACACTGCTCATTTGAGAAGGCTGACAAGAACATTTGGAAAAGATTGGCATTGTTTATTCTGTTTTTTGGAACTCCAATATACAGAAACATTCTTTCTACCTGACCATAAAAAAAGGGAGGCTACTAGCTCTTGGCTACTGGTTCCTGGCTTCTGAAAAGAAACATGCCTGAATGAGGATAAATGTCAGTCATACCTATGCCTTCTCTATTTTTCCTGATATTTCTGGAACAAACTCTTCATGAATTTCTGTGAGGAAACAACCATACTCATCCCTGATGAACACCAAACATTAAAATTTCTGGAAGTAGTGGCAAATGGGAATATTAGGTGACTAGAAGGACATTCACTGCCATGTTTGCAAAGTAGAAGGTCTTGGGGCCAGGCTACAATCATCTCCAAGTCATATAATTGTCCATTTAAACTGTTTGGAGTGTGTACACTGGAATGTGAGTTCAGGCTATCAGGCATGCAGTAGAAAGGCACATGCAGAGCCAGTCCCATGAGCAGGTCAGGGTTGGAACCACTTTTCTCTCCTGTCTGGTAGAGTGGAAGATTTCAGAGTGGCATCTAACCCCATCAAACAAGCAGAATTTGTAGCTTAACTCCAGGTCCCAACATCTCCCATCTCATCCCCAGAGGGAGTCGATGTCCTGTCCGATGTTTGCCTGCAGAGTTAAATAAATTAAGAAACTGGAATATTGGAGTCCAGACCATAAAACATAATTGAACAAATCTCTACAGACAGTGTAAAATATTGGATCCTATCTTACATAGATGGGATTATTTAGCCTTCACACAACCTTCAAATAAAGCATTGTGATGCTTTTAATCAATCCATAATTCAAAGAGGACATCTTTTAGCCTCTAGAGTCTTTCCAGATGACAATAGCTGTGAGCAGACTAAGGTAAAGTATATTTTATTACAAAAGTCAAAGTCAGCTAGGGCCATAATTTCATAAATCTCATTAGTGATTATAGTTTCTTATTTCCAGGTATGATAAAAATACCATTTTCACACTGTAAATGTATCTCAGCCAGCCAGGAGGAGAGATCCCAGGGCCTCTCCACAGGGTACCCAGAACAAAGGGATGCCTGGTGTGAGAGGCTGTGTCAGTCCTGATAAGGAATTCTGCAGAGGAGTGCTGTCCTTTGCCTACACACACAGCACCTTAATGAAAGGTTGGAAAGAGTAGCAATGCCAATCTGTGTCCCCAGAGAGGACGGAGAGGCAGGGGTTCTGTAAATGCCACAACAAATAGCCCTCTCTGTAGCGCCTGCTGTTTCTCCCGCATGACCCAGTGTCATGCAAATGTGGACTAGAAATTCCTCTTGTCACCAAAGGCACCTGAACTTAGAGAAGAGGAACTGCAGAGTTAATAGAGGCTAAGTTTCATCCGGAGAAACTGAGATGAAAGACCATAAATCTTCCTTCATCAGTCATCTACGCAGTTGCGCCCATGGAGTCATGGATTGCAGTTGCAATAAGAGGTAAGAAGCAATTAATTTTCATTTGGAAGCTGCTTTCAAATTTTGGTTCCAGGCAATGCCACAGGCACGGCACTGGGGAGGCAATACTAGAAATGTTCATTTTACATGCTGAAGAAGTAGACAAAATAGGGGGATGGCTCAGCCAGAAAACACTTCCCTCCAATACCACCAGGGCCTGAGTTGGATTCCCCAGAATTCCACATAAAAAAAAAATGACTGGATATGATGGTGCATGCTTATAATTCCAGTGTGAGGAGGACTGGCCAGCTACTCTAGTGACTTGGTGAGTTCCAGGCCAGTAAGAGACCTTGAGGAAATACACTCAAGGTTGTCCTCTGACCTTCAAATGTGTGCAAGCGCACATGCCCCCCACCCCCCATCCCCGTTGATTAAATACTTTAATGTGGTAAGGAAGTATATGGGGATACCACAGTCTAGGGAAGGGGGCATTTAAGGAGAGTTAAGAAGTAGTTAAATCAAAACCTGAGCAAGCAGTGGGAGTGAACTACTGCAGGGAGAAGGAGGAAGCTGTACACAGGAAGAAGACAGAAGGAAGAACATATGCAAATGCATGACACGTGGCTCAGCAAATCTAGACTGTGGGTAGTGCTTGCCTGTTTCTAAGGCAGTTTCTGCCTGTGTTGTTACACATAGTGACTTTTATTTATGCCCCAGATTGTTTGGATACTAAATTATAGGTTTACCATTGTGATTGGACACATAGGAAGGGGTATGAGGAGGATGCCCCCCCCAAGTTGAAGTCTAATGACCATTGCCCAGAGTATGGGATGGAATATATTTTATTCAACATTCAAGGAAAAACCAGTGAAATAACCAAAGGGGGAGAACGAATAAAGTCAAATTTGTGTTTAAGGAAGCTAATGTTGGTTGCAAAGTGGGGAATAAATTACTAGAATGGATAATGTTGGACTTGAGGAGACCAATTAGTTCACTGAATCTCAAGGTACATCTCCAAATGAAATGTATTCTTTGTCTCAGACCTTTCCTTGGTCCTGCCTTGTCAACTTAGTATTCAAGACTACCAAGGAAAGTCTTACCTCCTCAGAGGAGTGGACAAATGCTGGAATGGAAGGAGAAGGGGGGGTGGGAGGAGGGGGAGAGAGGAACTGGGGTTGATCTGTAAAATGAAAAATAAATTAAATATTAAAAAAGAAATAAACTGCAGTACACTATTTGAAATATTCTGATAGCCACATTAGTCAAAGTAAACTACTTTTACTTTTACTGTGGTTTATAAAAGTCAATATATCAAGGATACTGTACTGGTACCATGTAATGAATACAAAAGAGTTATTAAGTTTTTAACACTCTTTGTCTTCCTCTTCTGTTTTTGTGTACAGACATGGGATCTTCTTCACCAATACCTGTTCCTTTAATTCACTTAATGGGATAGGTGGTCTACATAGCCCATTGAGGATGCTGGAGTCAGGCTTTTAACACTCTAAATCTTCCAAAGACCTTCCATTGGCTGCAGAGTGGGAGGGAAAGCAGGCTGAGTGAGAAGGAAACCAATTCTGACACACAGAGCACTCCGTAAGATTATTATTGTGTTAAATAAATAAATAAGGGGCAAGATACAATTAAATCTTTGCATTCAGCTAAAAATGAGGCACCTCTCCTAACTTGCCTTCGCTGTGTAGCCTCAATTGGAAACTGACTGCAAATTTCACAAATAAGCCCAAATTCCTTACTTTTCATCAGCGAACCGAATCCTTACATGACAAACAAGGAGGCAGTGTTGAATGTGTGAACAGAACAGTCTGTGAGAATGTAATGGATTTCGTCAATGACTGGAAATGGGATTTTATTAAATTGCCTGTCAATAGCAGGAACAATTTGACGTTGGATGTCGATGGCTTTACTACTTTTTTAGATGTGTGCAGGAATAGTTTAGGGACATTTCAGCAATAATGATACTAGGAGTTATGGGAGAACTAAGAAAGCAATAAGGCTCTGCATAATTTATCCTCATTCATGTTTTATTATAAAAACCAAAGCATGAGAGAAGATCTTGAGAGGAAGATTTGTTTTCATTGCCTCTCGTTCAGGAATTCTGGCTGCATGTTTAATCATTATAACCTTAAGGGACATCGTCTTAACCCCTAAACACCATTCTGGCTTCTTTGCCTAAAATAAAGTTTTAGCTGCCTAAATACTTCTCATGCATGTAAACAAGACTGCATTCTCCTTAACCTACGAGAGCAATTTTCCATGGAGTTCAAACAGGCAGATTGACTCACACAGTCATTTTTGCTTTCTCTGGCTTTAGTTCCTACCCTGATAACAGTGAAATCTCTGCAACCCAGCATCTCATTTATAACCTGCTGCTTTAGGTGTCTTAGTGGATTATCACATGAGAAGATGAGCAAGGAAAAGAATATATGCTTGCATGTGTATGTATATATACATAGTTCTCCAGCTCCAAAGACATAGACCTAAGATTTAACTCCGATTCTGGATGGGGTAAATATTATTTTATCAGGCAGTTATCAAGCCTTCAAAATTAATTGTGTCCTTGCTCAGTCTCCATTTCTTTATTTATAGAGACCTCTCCAGGACTTCAGGACTTCTAGGAACCATTCCAGTTCTAAGATTATCAGATTCACATGAGAAGATACAGCTGCCTATATTCTAGAAATGATTAAGAGTCAAATCCCCATTGACTGCCAAAATAAGGAAGAGTCAGAATTCAGCACAGGTGGCCTTTAAATACCAAGTGTTTCCACATCCTCATAAAACCATGGAAAGATACAAGACGCTGGCAAAGATCTCTTTAAAATGGCTATGAGCATCAGTGGCTTGAAACGAAAGGCTTTTAAAATCTAAGTTAAGTCACTTCGTTGTTTGGTTCATATTCATCCCAACTAACTTAACCTAACTGCATTTTGTCTGTGAGATCTGCTAGGGCTCTGTGCTTTAAAGAACATTGTGCAGTAAGTTTGTACCTCTGGACACCACCAGCATTCATGTCATAATACACTTTCAATAAAATATGTGAGTTTGTGCAGAGGGAATAGTAGGGGGCAAGAAATTGAAAATTCAAGTCGCACACTGCATAAGCCACGGGAGAGTGGGCCCTCTGTGCTTTAAATGAAAACCTTTCATCTTTGGAGAAGACTCTGGTGTCCTGGTTAACACAGGACATTGTACTCATCATCCGTCCTCCTCAGAACCCTGCAGGGTGACATTGTCAGAAGCTTGGCTACAGAGACATCTCACTGTTTCAAATAGAGTTGCTTTCCGTCTTCCTGTTTTTCTTAATTTCACACACCCTCATCAGAACGGATGCAGTGCCCCACTGCATTGTTTCTTTCCCAGAGGGTGATGTTGGGGGAGGAGTGGACGGGGGCATGGATGTGTTCTACTTGCCTGTTCCTGTTTTTCTCAGGAGAAAAACTGGACTTTTTCTTCTCCTAGCGTCTCTCACCCGACCATTTTAGATTTCTTAAAATAAAAGTGAGGATTCTGAACCCCACTGCTCTCTCCTCTCTGTCTCCTTCTTACTCATCTGCCAGGGTTCCTAAGGGTCCTGTGTCTGGACTCATCCGCAACTTCCTTGTGCTTTCTCTGTGGCCCTGTGTTTCTTCTCATCTGATTCACAGACAAGATATTACCGCAAGTTTCAGATGTTCCACTCACTAGTGACAACCTAATCACATTGTCTTTCTTCACCCGGGCTCCTCAGATTTCTGCTTCCTGAGTTAGAAGAGCCAGAATGCACCTATGTTCTGTGCCTGTTTTGTTCTGATGATGCCTGGCCCTTCCTTACTCATTTGCCAGATAGCATACTTGGGAGACATAGGGGATGTTCTAAGCAATATTCCATGTAATGCCTAAAAGGAGAAAAGTGTCAGGAGTGTCTGGAAATATTTGAAGAGAAATAAAACCCTTAATAATATCTCTCACCTGTACTCTGAAGGGCAACCATATATAACCCCCCATCATACACACACACACACACACACACACACACACACAACACAAACAGCCTGAACAGACCTCAGAGATGAACAGATGTTTTGAGCAGAAGGCATTTCAGAAGAGACATAATTAGGAAAAGTCACTTATGTAGCCCTTTCCTTCCAAATGCAAGCTAGAAATTCACAAAAGTTTCCCCTCCACTCCAGGGAAAACTAACCTTGATTGTTACTCAAACCCAAGAAAGACCCAAGCATGCTTCACTAACGAGCTTTCTTTCCGCTGTTCATTTGTTCTCCTATAATGTACCATGGCTAGAAACTCGGGTCCTTTTCCTTTATCTTGCTACTTCTCTTAAAAAAAAAATAAAAAGAAGAAGAAAAAAGCTTTTTTCTTTTTTTGTGGAAGATGCTACATAAACTGGAGCTGTAAGTAGCTTCTGGAAGATTACTGATTACCTGGCTGTCTCTCATGGATATAGAAAATACAATTGCTAGTAAACTCTCTTGTTTAACTGTCTTAGAGATCTCATCTAAGAACTCAGATAAAGAGAAAATTATTTCTTCCTCTCATACAATTCTCCCAGGAATATCTATCTCGAGAAGTTCACCTATTTACATATTCCTAATTCATCAGCAAAATTCGGCCAGTCATCTCTCTGAATCTCCAATATCACATGACAGTGGCCTTCCATAGAACCCGGAAATTCTGGAATAAACTATCTGTCCTTAGCAGAAGTCAGACCCTCTGCAATCCCCACTCCCATTGCTGGCCTCTCAGTTTCATTCTTGGCCCTCAGACCCCATCCTGTCTCCCACTCACACCCAAGAGACTGCAGGTTACTGAACACACTGTGCTTAAGCTTCTTCCTCTGCCCCCAAATACCCTTCTTGGGTACATGCACATAAAGATCCCCTTTTTTTGTTGTTGTTTTGTAAAAACTCAGCCCATGGTATGCGTGGAGTCATTCCTGACCACTGTTCTCAAGAAAAAATGGAAAATTTCCTTTTAAGACTCACAGAATCACCTTGCGTAGAGATTTGCATGCTCATGGACAACACTTTGTACACTTAAAACAGAAGATCCCCTCCCCATGTAGACTGTACATTCCCTATGGGCTAGAATGTGACTTATTGAATCCCTAAGATCTAGCATAAAGCCTGGAATATGGCAGATGTCTGGAAAATGTTCAGTGAACAAATGATAGAGAGCATTAGTTTCCTTTTCTAAAATCTACCTGGGGAGCTGGGTGTACTGAAGCACACACCTGTATCCCAGTACTCGAGAGGTGGAGATAGGAATTGAAAGGCAGAAGATAAAGGCCAGGCACATCTAAATAGTGAGTCTGAAGCTATCCTGGGCTATCTGACACCCTGTTTCAAAAAGCATATTGTTATTACTATTAATAATAATAAACAATAAAATTTATCAATGGATCATTCAATAAGACTTAAATAGAAATTCATTTACATTTTTCAGTTTCTCCACTGAATCTTTGTATCCTCTTGTTTATACACTAATTAGGAAAAGGATCTCAGAGCTACTTTGATCATTTTATCTCAAGGACCACTGGGCCCTGGGCCCCAGGGGAAACACGAGGTCAACTGTGACATGTACTATGGTATTTCTTAATTATGCAAGTAGCCATCTGCTCAAAACCATTTGGGTTCATTTAATGTATATAGTTTAAGATAAAGGGGAAACAAAAAAACGTATCTAACTCTGGACTCATAAAATTCTGAGTAGTACCTGATTCATTTCAAGTTATGAAGGGCCCCCACTTCGGTGGCGCATTCTTTCTCTGTGGCCAGAACCCTAAATCTTTTAAATTGCAGTTTAAACACCTGTAGCCAAAATTTAAATGCCTTTCTCATTTAAATCCCAAGCATTAAAATTCCAAATATCTCAATTATGTAAATGGCAGAAGAAAGGGGCAGAAGTTCTCCTTAAGGCTCCCCACCCCCAACAAGCCGTCCCACTGCTCTCAATTATGGCTTCTCTTTATACTCACAGCAAGGTGACTGTGTTTTCCGGATGACCCTAAAAATTCATTTTTTTGAATGGAAGAGGATGGTTAAGTCCCAGCCATGTTTTCAAAAGAGGTGAGGGAAGAGAAAATAACTAGCATTGTTCAGCAATTTTCTTGGGAGAAAATTGGTTAAACAAGTCCAATCCTCACAAAGCCCTTCCAGTTTAGTAAGGCCAAAGGCAGTACTTCACTGAAGCTGAGGTCGAGCTACAGTCCCTAAGTTACACAGCTGGCGAAGGCAAGGGTTTGGAGGTGGGGTAGTCTGGGTTTGTAATAGCTCTTTGCCGTATGGCTGCTTTACATATGTCCATGTGCACAAGAGTATATACTACAGGGAATTTTGAAAGAACTGAAATTATCTAAGAGAAAGAAAAAATACAAAGTTATATATATACATTTATATGTATATGTAAGTTATATTTATATAAATTTAGATATATATAGTTTATATGATATTTTATGTAATATATATATATATAATAGCCCTATTTCTAACAGTAGCATGATTCAGGTTTTGTAGTACCACATATGTAATTTTATTTATATTTTTATTTGCATATCAGTGTATATGTGATTTTGTACACACAATTAGTAACTCGAGTTCCCTTGAAGACAGCTGAGGACATAAGTGAAAGATAGTTTAGTAAATGTCATTTTCAGTATTTTATATTATTTTTATTTATAAAATGAGCATGCATTATTTTATAATTCTAATGATAAGATAAAAGAAAGGAAGAAGAATTAAAAGGATTGAAATAGTCAAGGAAAACTGATTAAATGAAGAGTATGCAATAATCCAAATGGAGGATAATCCACAGAATGAGTGCCTTTTGCCTCTAACCCAGCTGAAATGAAGAAACATCATCAAAGGGATCCATCTACTAAAGGACTTAAGAAGCATGTCTTCCAATTTGAGGAGCAGATTCAGTGTTCCTATTGCTCTGAGTACCTGGGTAGTCAGCTAACAGCAACGTACCACCCATTGCTATGTGAAATTATGTTTTCTGTGGTTCAATGATACAGACTTTCCCTTAGATATTCCTGATCCTGTTTCTACTTTGTCTGTTTCAAATATTGGATTCCATGTTGCTAACTGACTCATTAAAGTCATGTTATTATGGCCACAATAACTGGCTATGTTTATTAATTTACATTTTAGTATTAATTTATATTTCAGGTGTATGGTGTTGGAAGGAGAGAGGCCACTTGTTGGTTCCTGGCTGCTTAGCCCCGACATAATCACACAGAAACTATATTATTCTAATCACTTCTTGGCCAATTACTTAAGCATATTTCTAGCTAGCTCTTACATCTAGAATTAACCCATCTCCATTATTTTAAATTTTACCACGAGGCTTGTAGCCTACTGGCAAGGTTCCTGAGTCTGTCTCTAGCAGGGCTACATGGCTTCTTTATGACTCTGCCTTCTTTCTTCCAGCATTCAGTTTAGTTTTTTCCACCTAGCTCTGTTCCCCTACAGCTCTGCTATAGGCCAATAGCAATTCCTTTATTAACCAATGATATTCACATCATACAGAGTGGAATCCCTCAACAGTGTGCGACTGGGGTCTGAATATTTCCTTTTCCTGGACATTTTGAAGCATTCACAGTGTGTTGGGAAGAACTTTCAACAGGATGATCTTCTGAGTTTCAGTCAAGATATTTAAGCTCAATATATTTCTATTTTTCACAGTTTTATTATTTTATGTGGATGAATGCTTTTCCTGCATGTAAGTCTGTGCATCATATGTGTGCCTGGTGACCATGGAGAGCAGAAGAGGGCATAAATCAGTTCTACGAGAGCTGTCACATGGGAATCAGCCCTGGATCCCCTGGAAGTGTAGTAAGTATTCTTAGCCACTGAGCAACCTCTCAACTCCCGCAGTTATATTTCTTCACTTACAAGTACAGAATAAAATGATGAAGTCCAAAGGTGAAAAAGACTAATGGAAATTCTATGTATGAAAAGGTTTGAGACAAAGATAAAGCAATCTGTGAATTTTATTCATTCAACAAATATTGAGAGAATTGTGTGCTCTGTCTTCTGAAGGCTTGTAACATAAACATAAAAAAGATAAAGAGTTGCATTCTAGAATATTTGTCAATTAAATGATAATTTATACAATTTACTTATGCTATGTAGTAAATAGCAAGTGCTATAAATTGCTATTTTTAAGCATGAAAATGAAACCTAAATACAAGGATCATGAGCCCAGGGGCAGATGAGAGCACTGAAGGGGATGAGCACTGAGAGATCAGAGATTGCTGAGTGACATCTGAAAACTCTGAGTGACAAGCAGAAGAAGCAACTACTACCAGCAGGAAGTTCAGGGAAGTGTTCAGAAGTGCTGCTTAATGGGGAAGAGAGGCAGAGGTCACCTCAGAAAGGCTTGGGGATCAGCTATGCTGGCCCACGAGCCAATGAAAAGGACTTGGACCTTCCCTCTGAGTGAGTTGTTGGCCAATGTAACTTTTCTCTGGAGTCTGGAATGGTTCTTGACTATTGAAACTTTTCCCTATTCTTTTCTTCCCATCGAAAAATCAGTATTGTATTGATCAAATAAAAATGCAAAAACATAATGTATAGGAAAATATTTTTGTAGAGTCTGCATTGTAATATACAAGTGATAAATGTATTTATTATAACTCACAGACACAGTAATGTTAGGCCTAAACATAGGACATTATATTTAAGAATCCATATAGATAACTTTTCATCTGATGAACCAGCAATAGTGTGTTATGACTTTTGTGATAGCAAGAAAATCCATTTTGGCAACAAAATAAAGAGTTCTGATGCCATCAGATGACCCTTTCCCACCTTTCTATAATGATTTTGCTTATGTTAGAAAATTCTTAAAATAGTCTTTTACCAAATTAAGAGCTCATTAAAGATTCAGCTGATGGGCATAATCAATAGTGACCCCAGATCATGTGAACTTGCACAGAAGTTCAGTTTAAAAGCAATATATACACTCAGCTCTCCGTCTGCATCCTTTGAATTATTGCTCACTTTTCTGGGCAAATGCCAAACCTAAGAGCAGAGCTTCCACAATCCCAAGGAGTTTTACTGTGTTTAGTCGTAATTGGCACACTGGCAGCAAGGTGGGAGTGCCTGTGGTGTTGGCAAGGCAGCAACCCAGGTGAGCCACAAGAATCCTACCTCCCAACTCCCACACACTGCTTCTTCAAAATGAACATATCTGCAAATACATACATGCCTTAAGCATCTCTCCCACAGAAGATTATATTAACCTACAAAGAAAATAGGAAGCTTCATTCTTTTCCCAGGCCTAGGTGGGATTACATATTCAAATTTAATTGACTCTGGAGAATCCAAGTCAATTAGACTAAGGTTGTACTAGGAAAGAGAGGCTGTATTAGTCTACTAACTTGCTTATTTTGTAAAAATGGAAAGAGATGGTTGTAAAATTTGGAGAGTTCCACAGCATTGAGAAGTTCCATCTCTGAAAGATGGTTTGAATCTACTGTGAATAGGTCTCTTTAAAGAGAAACTAACTGAATATAGGGTTGAGGATTCAATTGTCTGATGCTTGCCCTGTTCTATACATTAGGGCAGTCGCAGCCAAACAAACAGACCAGTTCCCAGCTGTGAGTTAAACATTTGAGTAGGAGTCTAAGCAGATACCAATATATTTTTGAAAGAGTGAAATTAAAACTAAAAGTTCTAGAAAATCAAAAAAAGAGCACATTTAATGTTAACTAAGCAGCCACTGGTTATCCAAATGCTAGCCTATATTTTTATGATTGGACGATAACTTTCCTAAAGGAATTTTCAAATGCTAGACGTATGTGAAAATCAAGTCAAAACATTTGATGAATGAAGACTTCTTTCTGGAGCAAGGGCCATAGGTGAAGAAGTGGCCAGTTTTGCAAAAGAAACAGATGTATTCATTGACATTTCCACCAAGGTAGTGATAAGAGTCTTGCAAGCTTGATAAATCTCACGAAACAGAGGGGAAGAGGAGTCTAGAATAGATCACCATCATAAAGTTTTGAAAGTACATAGCATACATGGTATTAAGAATAACTTGATGTGGTTACACCATAAAGAAGAAGATATTTGGAAAGATAAGCCTGGGAAGCAGAGATAGGGATGGAGATGTTGGCTGGGGCCAAATTGTAAACACAGTTGTTCTGGCATAGACTATGAATATTGTGCTGTAAAAAAGGGTAACTTAAACATTTTAAATAAAATATATGGAATGTGAAGATTGAGAAATAAATTTATGAAAAATTAAGTATCTACAGTGGAACAAATAAATTTCTGTATTTTTATAACAAATTGTCTTAGTTATGGGGTTTTATTGCTGTGAGGAGACACCATGGCTACAGAAATTCTTAAAAAGAGAAAACAGTTAATTGGGATTGCTTACATTTTCAGAGCTTTCGTCCATTATCATCATGGTGGTTGGTACATGGTGGCATGCAGGCCAACTTGATGCTGGAGAGACCTACATCTTTACTTTCAGGCAACTGGAAGTGGTCTGAGACACTGGGCGTGGCCTAAACATATATGAGACCTCAAAGCACATCCCTACAGTGACACACTTTCTCCAACAAAGCCATGCCTCCTAATAATGCCTCTCCCAAAAAGCTTATGGGAGCCAATTGCATTCAAACTACCACACAAAGTGTTTAATTATCATTACATTTGGAAAGGATTAAAGTCCTTGCAATGTGCTGGATTTATTGAGGCACAATGAGGACCAGCAGAAAGGTAAGTGCGGCTCTCATGAGGTTTACATTCTCTGAGGGAGTTGAGCAACAAGCATGGGAGAGCCATCATCACAGGCGATTCTAGAGCAGCAGGTTAAGCAGCTGCAGGATCTCCCAGTGGTTCAGTGACTGAGTTCACCACTCTCGCACTTACCAAGCACTGTGGAAGTTACTCTTTTTACCAGAGCAGTGGAACTACATTTTTCTTTTCAGCTATACGGCTTCTGCTGGTGAATGTAGGGTTCAGTAACCCCAACATAAGCCATTGTGATATCTGCAAGGTATTTTTTTTTGCTTTTCCAAACATTCATAAATTGCTGAGAATCATTGCATTCTGCTGGAGAAGAGAAACAGTCAGGCTTTTCTCAGCTGGAGGCTTTAAATGTGTGGATTCACTGGTGAGAAAGGACAGATGGCTGAGCTAATGTTAGCAATTGTAGAGAGGAAAAAAAAAACAGTCCACTCTTGACCTGAAAATGTAGCAGACTGTATTCCTTTATACCTTTTCTGGTACTGTTTACCTTAAGTCTTAGTTACAAGAGAAAAGGAGAAGAATAGTCATTAAAAATTCCCCAAGAAGATAAATATTATACTGCATCTCTATATGTGTTGGTTACAGCATTTACTCAACAGCTCCCTTAACCAGTCTTATCTGACCTGTGATTCATTGCAAAATGTAATTAAATATCACATTCCACATTACATTCCACAGAGATAAAGAAGAATATCCTCAGTGAGAAAGTAATTTAATCATCTAACAAGAAATATTTTTTAAATTTCATTGTTTGAAAATTTCATACATTTATACAATATGTTTTGATCAAATTCATCTCAAATTTCCTCCCCTCAAACTCCTCTACTACCCCCTACCACTACTTTTTCCCTCCCAATTTCATGTTTATTTTTTAAACCTATTAAATACATGTAGTCTTCTTGTATATGCATGTGTGTAAGACTACCCACAGGGACACAAGTAGCATCTCAGGGGTTACATCGCTGAAGAAAACCTATTCTCTGAAACCAGCAATCATTCATTATCATACAAAACAGAGCCAAAGGTGGCTTCCTATTTTCTTATCTTCAATGATAGCCACAGTGCAGAACGCATCTCCTGGCAGCTGCCTGCAGGATGGAACAAGCCACCAGGCACCATGTCCTACCACTGTGCACTAAGTTGAGCCTCACTGGCTGCTGACATAGCAGTTTAAGATTCATCTCATCTGATCAATAAATAATACAGGCCAGGAGGTGGTGGTGCACACCTTTAAGCCCAGCACTCGGGAGGCAGGTGGATCTCTATGAGTTTGAGGCCAGCCTGGTCTACAGAGCGAGTTCCAGGACTGGCTCTATAGCTACTGAGAAACCCTGTCTTGAAAAATCAAAAAAAAAAAAAACTAACTAACAGACAAACAAACAAACAAACAAAAAAAACAATAAAAATGCTGAGTAAAGACAGATTAATATGGAGAAAATATCTAAATAGGTTACAGTATGTTTAAAAATATGCATAGGTTTTGGAGAGAAAGGAGAAAGAGTCAATAGAGTCATAGGTTTAAAAAATGATTTTAAAATAATAAAGTCCTTAAAAAGAAATAAAGTAATAAAAATAGAATAAGTCACATAAAGATAGGAAATACACAGAGAGACTGGATTTTGTATGTTATCATGTTGTCTTTGAATTTTTTAACTTCTGATGTATGAGCAATAGCTGCTAAGAGACACTGGATTATGAAAGTTACTAGATCAAACCAACCTATATATTTTAAAAAACATCTTGACTTCAAATGGAAGTCAAACGGTATGTTCCTTTGGGAAAGAGATTATGTTTTTATTTACATGGGAAATGAGAGTTTATGGATTCAATCTGGTTTCATATGGATCAGGTTTGATCTAGGGAGAACCCCCTAAAAATCCTGGCTAAAGACATAAAGAAATAAACCTATAAAACATGTAAAGTATATTTTACCTGCTCAAACATAAAACAAAAAAATATATATTTTTGCTAACTTCTGTATAGCATCCATTCTAGATTTGTATTAATACAGATATGTTAACTTTAAAAGTTTAAGTATTTTCAGAGCACAGGGACCAGACACCAAGTAAGATGGATGTCCCGGGTGATCTAACATCTCAGAACACCTCTATTGCAGTTTCTGCAGAGTTCTGCATTCACAACAGCTTCAAGGCTGTTGGCTAAGATGATCCAGTCTCATAAAATATTCCAGTAAAGATTTGACAGTTATTCTCATTTTCTCAAGGTTCTAGTGTCCCCAGACAAAGGAAACAGTCTAGAAAAACAAAGGCCCACATTCCCAAATGATGAGTTATGGATGTTTGTTAACATTTAAGGGGAGGTTGGCTACAAACTGTTATTGGTCATAGTTGGGAAAAAAGCTAAACAAAAGAGTTAAATTTAAAGATATCTTTGTAAAGGAAAAGGTGGGAATATGAAAATGATAGGAAAAATGGTAGATTATTGATTCTACTTTAATCCAAAAAACAACTATTAATCAAAATATGTTACAAATTGGTATAAATTTTGGTTTATTGATAGAAATATTAAGTTCATTTTGTTATACCATATGTATGTTTCTACTCTTGTTTGGAATATTGTACTTAAGGCAGCTCATTTAAAAATGTAATATATAATTTAAGAAATACAGTTTAGTGGTTAGTCGTCTATAATAATCAAACTTGCAATCATATTAGGTATGTTTTCAAGGTTAAACAGATATATTTAGATATATTTAGATTCAAATACTTCAAACACCTATAGAATATGACATTTAAAATGTTTAATAACCTAAAACTTTTCATGACAGTGAGACACACCTGTTACTGACAGCACAATTTACTTCAAAAGATGATGGGCATCAAAGAAACTCCATATGACGTTTGCTTCCTTTATGGAAGAAGTTGCATCTTTGGACAAAGAAACTGCCCCTGCCACAACTGCTGACAATATACTGTCCAAACTGGACCAGCAGGACACACACACACACACACACACACACACACAAAACAAACAAACAAACAAAAAACTGGAACCTTTGACAAGACAAGGTAAAAAATTCCTTCAAATTTTTCTGCTTCTCTGAAATGTCTGTCAAATATGTGCTCCAACTTTACAGAAGAACTTTGGGTGACTCTTCAGGAAGCCAGAGGTCCCTTTTGTTAACTAACATTATACCCTTCTTGAGTCTTTGATGGATATAAAAACAAATTGTTAGACTTAAAGTTTTCATTAATTATGAGAAAAAGAAAATTTGGTATAAAACTTTGGACTCATAAAGATAAATAATAGAGAATTTCTCTAATTTTGCCAAATACAAATGGACTGAATAGTGTAACTGTAATTCTTACTTGATAACTGTTTTTGCTGTATATAATTTTACTATGTTAAAATTAAAACCTTTTTAATGAGACAAAAAGGGGGAAATTCTCTGGAACAAACAATCTTTGTACACTGTAAATATGTATTATTTTCATTCATTAATAAAGAGCTGACTGACCTATAGCTAGGCAGGAAGAGATTGGGTGGGAGAGTCAGACTAGGAGGACCCTGGGAAGAAAAAGTATGAAGTATCAAGTTGCAAGTGAGACAGATATGAGGCAGGAGATTCTGTACTAAGATAAAGTACTGAGTCATATGATGAAACATAAAATAAGGGTTAATTTAAGACATAAATTCTAGTTAGTAATAATCATATGCTTTCAGCCAAGCATTTATCATTAATAATATGGCTTTGTGAGAGACAAAGTTGACCAGCAATCCAGATGAAAAGCTCCACCTACAGGTTTGGAGGGCCAATTAAAGGTACCAGGTTTGAGTTCCATCTTGTGGAGCAGGCTTTAAAGCAAATAAGAACGTGGTTGGTCATATCTACAACTACCATACCACTACTGTACTAGCAGGAATATCTTACCAGGCAAACTGTTGTGGTAGCACACAGGATTCACAGGAAAATATATCTGTTGATTATTTTTCCCCATGTCATTATACATGGCTTCCTAACACTTTGAAATTTAGACAGTAGGGGTGAAGTTTGCCAGTTGGTATAGAACATACTTAATTGTAAGATGTCTTCAGCAATAGAGTCTTACCATCAAGTTCTAGAGGGTAACCAAGAGCAATGGTAGCAACCTGCAATGTTAAAGAGAATCTTTGGGATGCCACTGACCAAAACTTTGAAAAGAAGTAACAAATACCTACCACCAGGTTTTTATTCAATACCCTATCATGTCTCAAGAAAACACTATCCCATTTCCCTTTCTTCCCTTCAAACTTCCCCATATACTCCTACTTTCTCCCTTTCAAATCCGTGACCTGTTCTTTCATTAAATGTTGTTATATGCAAATATGTTTAAGTATATACATGTATATTCCTGAATACACCTACTCATTCTATATAATGTTGCTTAAATGTACATTTTCAGGGCTGATCATTTGGTGTTGGATAACAAGTTGGTGTACTCTTCCTTGAGAAAGAAGATCTGCCACCACCCCCAGCATTCCTTAGTTGTCTGTGGTTCATGGTGTAAGGTTGAGGTCTCATAGTGTTTCCCATGTTCACTTCCACACGGAAGACATTTTTGAAAGCATAACCCCTTGCCCTTTGGTGTTTTGGACATAACACTGTATTAGTTTGCTAAAGTTGCTGTCACAAAGTACCAAACACTAACTTGGGACTTAAATAACGGGAATTTTTAGCCTCACATTCTACAAGTTGGAGCTCATGGATCAAGGAGTCTGCAGAGCTGGTTCTTGCTTAGAGTCCATGAAGAATATTGGTCCTACACATGACTCTGGCTTGGCTATTGGTAGTCTTCTGGTAATCTTTAATATAGTTTGGCTTATAGCTTCTCCATTTGACTGTTTGCCTTTATCTTTGCAGGGTATTTCTTCCATGCTCCCTTATCCCAAGATCTCTCAATTTCCATAAGAACACTGATTACATGGTGTTAGACCCAGTCATAGTATATACATTTATATTATCTTCCTAAAAACACTGCTGCTAAATAAAATTGGAAAGGCCATGGTTGTAAACACAATATACAAAGTTTGGAGACATCCTATCCTATCCATAATCAATATTTCTGTGAGTTGATGGAAAAAATTTCACCTTAGTAGTAAATGTCATCACCTATGCTGTAAGTTGAAAAATTATTTTTTATACTGAAATGCATACAGGTATGCATGTGCACATAGTTTTTGATTTCTATGAACCTCTTACTTAAGCACTGACACTGCTTTAAACATCAGGATAACTATCTGGATGCAAGGTACACAATGGCATGTTTTGAGAAGTAGTTCCCAACTCTAAGCAAATACCATTCCTTTGATACTGACCATCTGAACATGGGTTTCTATTCCACGAGATTTGTCTTCTCTGTAGGACCTTTCCCTACTGACCAAGATATTTTAATTCCACCTTAAGCATCTGCACCCAAAAATAAATAAATAAATAAATCCAGAGGGATTTGGCATTTGTAATGCCAGAACTTAAAACCAGGAGCACTCTTCACTTATCTCCTGTCACCACCAAGCAAAGATCCTGAACACCTGCTGGTAAGTTATTTAGGTCCTGTTCTGATTCCTTTCCCTCTGTGCCCTACTCCTTTTAAAATTTCAGTAAGCTATTGCATATTGTAACTTAATGTGCCTACGTTTCCCAGAGTAACTTGCTTTTGCATATGACCAGAAGACATTAACACTTGTCTAAATGTCTCATCAGCCCTTGAAGTTCCGAGTGTCTTTTGATCACTTCTGGTCCTTTAACACACCTGACAGTTCACAGTTTATGACTAAAGAGGGTACTCCTGGTTACTATCAGAAAATAGCATTGAAAATCAGAGACAAATGAAAATTTTGAAGCAGAATTCATCTGTACATGAGGGTGGGGGGAAGAATTCAAAGCATGCTTTTCATCAATATTGGACCTATAATATGATCTTTGTTTATTATTTAAAAAACTTACATAATAGACTATAAAGTTGATTTTCTAGCTTTAAAGTTACAGAAAATATACCTAAGTGCATGAAAGTTATGACCTTTACTGAAGAGCAACACAAATGTGGATTCCTGGAAGTTAAGACTTACAGTGCATGATTTTTATTCAGGGGTCTTTGAAACATGAGGGCCGGGCTTGTTGGAGTTTCTGTCCTGCCCAGTTCTCACAGTTGGAAAGCACCAAAGAAAATCACACAGAGGTCTCCATAAGATTATACACTGATTGGCCCCTTGGCTTAAGCTTCTTATTAGCTCTTTTCCCTTATATTAACCCATTATCGTTCTCTATGTTAGCTACATGGCTCGGTACCTTTCTCAGTGAGGCATGTCACATCTTGCTTCTTCCGTGATCTGGGCAGGACTGGGAGGAATGAGCTTCCTCCTTTCTAAAATTCTCCTGTTTTCATCATCCCACCTCTACTTCCTGTCTGGTTGACCCACCTATACTTCCTGATTGGCCAATCAGCATTTATTTAAAACATGATTGACAGAACACAGACAATTATTCTGCACCAGGTCTTTATCAGTAACTTTTGCTTCTGTCTTCCACAGAGGCAGAGCTGTTCCCTAGGAAAGGCAACATCCCTAACAGAGTCACCCAAACAGAGCAGCCCATTCTGTGTAACATTCACTCATACTCAAGGTCAAGGCTAAAGGTATACAAGTCTTGCTCAAGAAGCATTGATCAACACCAGAAGGACAGGCAAGTGACATTAACCAATGACTGCTTCTTTTACCTAACCTCTTTGGAAGAGAAGGGCTTGATCCATGAAACTTCACAGTACATCTCTGAGAATTTTACTTTGACTTTGAGTCAAAGAATAACAGAATTTTACCTCAAGAGAAATGCATTACATGAGAACATTAAAGCTCTATACAATTTAGCTTCTTCCAAGAAGTCTATTATCAACCTATTGTTTAACTTGAAGTTCATCTAAAGACTTCTTAGCTCTCTCAGAGAAGCTTAGAACAGAGAGTTATGGAAAACCATTGACAATAGAAAAAGCAAAAAGAAACGAAACTGAAATAAAAACAGATGGGCAAATGAATCAATGTGAGTTTTCATCCTTGGTGGCAATAAAGTACCTTGCAATCAGTTCTCCAAAAGGTTGTACAAGACTGAAGCTTATCCTGATACTCTCCATTTTCATTTTCCATTTTTTATTCTCGTAGTTATAGGAAATAGTGATCCCCGAGCAGTGGAACTATTCTGCTTAGAAATGGAATATCCACTGGGTGGTGGTGGTGCATACCTTTAATCCCAGCACTAAGGAGGCAGAGTCAGGTGGTTCTCTGTGAGTCTGAGGCCATTCAGGTCTACACAGTGAGTTCTAGGACATGCAAGATTACAATAAGAAACCCTGTCTTAAAAAACATATATATATCTCCACATAGAACAAGAACCCAGTCAGCATCAAGGGCTACAAATGACAGTGTCTATCTCTAAAAGAGGCAGTAAAGGACTAGGTAGAATGCCTATGTTGTAAGAGGTGGCTTGTTTGTTTTCCCGGCCACCCATATTCCTGAAATAATCACACCAAAACTATATTATTTAAACTATTGCTCAGCCAATCACTTAAGTATATGGCTAGCTAGCTCTTACATCTAGTATTAGCCCATTTCCAGTATTTTATTTTTTACCATGAGGCTCATGGCCTACCGGCAAGTTTCCAGCATGTCTGTCTCTGGTGGCAGTTCTATGGCTTATCCTTGACTCTGCCTCCTTTCTCCCAGCATTCAGTTTAGCTTTCCCTGCCTAGCTCTGCTCTACCCTATCACAGGCCCAAACCAGCTTCTTTATTAACCAATGGTATTCACAGCATACAGAGGGGAATCCCACGTCATGCCTAGGCTACAGTAAACTGTCTGGGCTCCACTATAGGAATGTAGACACCAAGGCAAAAGCTAAGGACCAAAGTTGGACAAACTACAGATGAAAAGTGATGAGAGGGGCTAAAGCAATGGCTCCATTGTTAAGGGCACTTGGTGTTCTTTCAGAAGAAGAGCTGAGCTAGGTTCCCAGAACTCATGGCAAGAGGTTCACTGTGGTGATACTTAGTTTGTGCTTTAACAAAAAACCCTTGCCTGAAGAGCAGTGTGCAGAGCTAGTCATACTAGTTAGTCATGGAGGCCAAGCAATAGTGGCAGATACCTTTAACCCCAGTACTCAAGAGACAGAAGCAGATGAATTTCTGTGGGTTTAAGGACATCCTGGACTACACAAGATTGAATCAGTCTAAAAGAGAGACAGAGCCAACCAGTGGTGACACACACATTTAATTCCAGCACTAGGGAGGTGGAGATGGGAAGTGATATAGCTGGGCTGAGAAAGGAACATAAGGCAGGAGTATAGGAGGAGGGCACACTTGTTCATCCTGGCAGCCCAGCTAGTTTAGCCCTGAAATAACCACACAGAAGCTGTATTAATTAAATCACTGTGTGGCCCATTAGCTCTACCTTCTTATTGGCTAACTCTTACATCTTAATTTAACCCATTTCTGTTAATCTGTATATCACCACAAGGTCATGGCCTACCAGCAAAGTTCCAGCATGTCTATCTCTGGCAGCAGATCCATGGTGTCTCCCTGACTCTTTCCTTCTCCCAGCATTCAGTTCTGTCTTCCCCACCTACCTAAGTCCTGCCCTGTCAACAGGCCAGGCAGTTTCTTTATTCATTAACCAAGAAAAGCAGCACACAGACAGAAAGACCTCTCACACCATTTTCCCTTTTCTGTTTAAACAAAAAGGAAGGTTTTAACTCTAACATAGTAAAATTACATATAGCAGGTATCTAGCAAGAATTAGTTACAATATTTATATCTACTTTATTTTTATCATACTAAGGAAAACTATAACTATCTATGTATTCTTCAACTCCATCAAAGACTCCAGAAGGGTATAATATTACCTAAGTAAACAGGAAGTGCAGTGTAAGCAACTTCCAAAACACTAAAAATGACAGAGACATCTCACTGCCTGGACAGTAACCCAAAATTCTTCTGTACCTTTGGGGCATCCATCTTCAGCCTACAGGCCCATANACCTTTAGGCAAGTTCAGCAGTCATTTCTCTGTGGGTCCTGCATGTCCAGTTAATCTAACAAACTCCATAAGGATCCTCTTTGATGCCCATCTTCCTCTTGAAGTAGATTGGTGCTGCCAGGAGCAGATGTGTCTCATTGTCATGAAAAGTTCTAACTTCTTAGAACATTTTAAATGCCATATTCTGTAGTCTTTGAAAGGTTTGGTGAATGCCTATCTAACTGAAATATATCTCTATATATCTAGAAAATGTAAATAACATGACTACAATCTTGACTATTATTCAGATGACTATCTATTAACCTATATTTCTTAATTATATATTGCATTTTTACATGAACTACACAAATACAATATCTTACTCAGGGCAGAAATACACATATACAGTATAATAAAATTTACCTTAAATTTATGTCAAGAAACCAAGATCCTTACCAATTCAAATTATTCATATCTATTTCATATCTATATCATAGTCCCCTTTAAATGTAAACAAACAATTATAAACAATATTTGGGAATATGGGCATAGTTCTGTCCTGCTGTTTGGGGCCACTGTTAATCAAATCTTTCATCGTTTATCCTGTGTGCTAGGTTCATCTCAGTCAGCAGTTTAGCTAAGTATTTTTTGTGGGGGTGTTCACAGCCTCATTTCAGGGGGTCTTGTTCTATGAAATCATATTGGTCTGGAAGCAATCCACAGGTTCTCATCTTCTGTGGAAACAAAAGAAAATTCTCTTTTCCAAAGCAACATATCCTTAGTCCAAATTTCGAAGTCCTGATACCTTTATAAAATACATGGTGATTTAGCTTAGCAGCCCATACAATGAAATGTCTCTGTGTACTTAGTTTCTTCACAGTCAAAAATTTCAAATAAAAAAGAATAATATACATAATCCAGACTCTCTGTGAATTTTTTATCTTTACATGGCTTATTCTTCTTTACTCTTTTTAATCTATGACTATCTGTACTCTGTCTCTTTAAAGACTTTACCTTTTTAAAAAACATTTGCTTCTCTTTATAACTCTCTATACTCATTTTCTTCTCTCTTCCAAGCCTACATACATTTATCCAACATTGTGAATCATCTGGATTTGTCTTTATTGCTTATCTTTAATTCTTTACTGTTTAGGAGCGCTAGGAGAGCTTTTTAAAATGCTAAGCACTTCTTAAAATTTAAGCTGTGCCATTTCTAGTTCAAAAATGGTAAACCACTGCTTGCTCCACCCTGCCCAGCATGGTGGAGCTCCTTGTAACTCTGAGCCTCACCAACCTACTTCCAGGTACTCAGCCGGTCCACTTTGCCACCAAGCAAGCTGTAGTACTTTGTTCACAAACCCATCCAAATGCTCCATCTCCCAAAAGAGCCAGAGGTCACACTGACAGCATATCCCAGAAAGCCAGCATTTTAAATTGGCCTCAGCTTTTTTCATGCTATGGCTGAACCAGGAAAATCTCTCTTAAAGGAGCTGCGGCAAGCTGTCAGAAAACAGCAAAAAGCTGTGTTAAACTCTGTAATTTTTTTTCTAGAATTCCTTTTCAAGCTCTCTCAGATTTTACATGGATTTAGTTGGCCACATGGGTGCCAATTTGTAGGAGGAGGGCCCGCTTGTTCATCCTGGCCACCCAAAATAAACACATAGAAACTGTATTAATTAAATCATTGCTTGGCCCATTAGCTCTAGCTTCT
>LOEQ01006752.1:7824-22173 GCA_001685075.1 Bramus lutescens | reverse complement strand
TGAATACAATTGGTGTGTTGTTATTTCAGGGTATAAGCTAGCCATGCAGGAGCCGGACAGGACGAAAAGCAGGGCCCACTCCCCTTATTACTACATAAGTATCCTTTCCCCAGAAGATGTAACTGTGTTTTTAAAAGTTTTAATATGGATATTAGATACAAACCTTCATCCACCTGTTGGCAGAGGCTGCTTGTTTATTCTTGATGACCAGACTTGAAACAACCACACAGAAACTGTATTAATTACAACACTGCTTGATCAATAGCTTAAGCATATTTCTGGCTAACTCTTATATCCTAAGCTAACCCATCTCCATCAATCTGTGTATCACCACATGACTGTGGCTTACTGGGTAAAGTTCCATCCCTGGCATCTCTCTTTGGTGGAGCTACATGGCGTCACCATGATTTTACCTACTCTCTCCCAGCATTCAGTTTAGTTTTCCTGCCTAGTTCTATTCTGCTAAGCCACTGGCCGAAACAGCTTTATTTATTACCCAATAAAAGCAACACATATACAGAAGGGCTTTCCGCGCCATCTGTCAGACTCATGTGTACCTTAAAATATATCCCACTGAGAAGTATTTAAAAGGATATGTTTTATAATAATTTGCTAAATTTTTAATGCAGTCAATTAAAACATTGGCACTTTCCTTCAACTTGTGTTTAGTTTGGATGCATATTCAATATATATATATGGGATGTGTGTGTGTACAGTTTTTATAGAAGTTACTATTTAAAAACAGCTTTAGGAGAATTGGGGCTGATTAAAAACACATTGGAAATCTGATGCCAATGAGTAATCTGACTTTGTGAAGCCCTAACTTCTTTGAGAAAATGTCCCTACTTACTAAAATGAGTGTAAACTAGCAAGAAATATTTTAAGAATTTTTTCTTCTCCCCTGGGGTACTATCCAGTTACTATCCAATCCTCTAGAGATAACTTAATATATATATATATATATATACACACATACATACACACATATATATACATACATCACTTAAAGTTTTTTAAGATTTATTTATTTACATTCTAGAGGGTATTTTTTGTAATTGTGTACATATGTGTTGTGTGCATGTTAGTATGTAAACAAGCATGCAGGTGCCCATGGAGTCAGAAGAGGGCATAAGATTCCTAGAACTGGAATTACAGGCCATTGTGAGTGTCTGGTACGGCCGCAGTAACCAAACTGCAGTCCTTTTCAAGAAAAGCAAGCATTCTGAAGCGCTGAGCCATCTCTCTAGTGCCCACACTGACCTTTGTTAAAGAGTCATTAAGATAAAAAATAGTTTCAAACGCATTTTATAATAAAGTACTCAAATTATCTGTCTAGCCTCCAAATTTAGTCAATTTCATTTATTTACAACTTAAGGAAGTAGCAACTACAGTATTTGAAATCGACTGCCTAAAGGTGTTTGAGGTCTTGTTGACAATAAATATAGGCAGTAAATAAAGTCCTTGACTTCAACCAGATAAACAATTTCAACATGATTCAATTCAACAAACTGATATTTTAATTTAAACTACAAAAATGCCAATAGATGGCTTGAAGGTTTTTTTTTCCTTTTGTTAGTTTGTTCTTGTTTTTTAAACAGAGGTTGATGTAATCATATTGTCAGTCCCATGGTGGCTCACACTTGTAATCTTGGCATTACTGAAATTTCAGGGAGACTGAAATTGAAATATGACCCTGAGTTCAAGGTCAATCTGATCCATATAGGAAGTTCTAGGCCAGCCTGGACTACAGAGTGAAGCATTGTCTCATACACACGTACACACACAAAGAGAGTTTAAATGTATCACGTCCCTTACAAAAGGTTTGCCAGCTGAAACCTTAATATAAACTCTGGTGTCTAAATGGGTTTGCAGATCTTATAACGAAGTGATGGGATTTATGACTTATGGAAAGAGATGGAGATGGTGCAGCCTGGAAAGGAAGGCATAAGAGAATGTGCAGCTAGGTAATTTTTCACATACCCGTAGGTGCAGACAGTTGGAACAGTTTGCCATGATTTTGTAGTCTGGTTCCAGATTTATGGCTGGAATTAATTCCTACATTTTCTGTGAGGGGCATTATACATTCCACGCCTATCCTATTTAAATAATAAATTAATGTTAACATATTTTCATTCTAGCTTAAAGAGCAATTGATAGGTTTTGAGTTTTGAGAACGCCTTTCAATAAGATGAAAAGCAGAAGGCATTCTAAGCCGCCTCTTCTAAAAGCAGAAAGTAGCCATCTGCTAGGCCTGTAGCTATTCTACTCAAGTGCTGCACCATCCAGCAGAGCAGGCACAGCCCAAGGCTACTCCTTGACCAAACCGGTGCTCCAACAGCCATGGTCCTGAAAGTGTTCATCAAGGTGCTTGTTCAGCCAAGGCATCCTCTGTTTCCATTCGGCTGCACTAATAAACAGAAAGAGCTACTGCTAGCTTTTCTAGACCAGAAGATAAAAATAACCCAATGATCTCGCTCGTTGTGAGACTGTCTGGGTTTCCCTACAGCGACTTCAGCTCACAGGTGAGGCTGGAGAGGAAATTGCTTTGCCCTTTCTAAAGTAAGTGCTATGTTGGGACTCGAGTAGAGAGAGGAATGCAACTATTTTAATTTCCTTTGTTCCTCTTCTGTAATGTCTTCCAGTGTCTATTTCCTGTAGCTACATCTTCACCTGTCTTCAATCAGCTCTTATTTGCCCTTCTACATCGTGCAAGCCATTTCCCAAGGTATTTCTTCTTTTGTGCTCTTCTTCAGTTTCTAATGAATACAATTTTGAAAGGCAAATTATAGAGCTAAGCTGACCCTTTGGTCCACCAAATACCGAACTCTATGGTCTTTATTTAAGTTTATTGATATCTGAAAGAAAGACTAGACATTGGCGAAAACATGCTGACTCTTAATCAGTCTCAATGATTAATTCTTCATCTGCTGGCAGCAGTTTGAGAACATGACTCTATGCTTTATTGCTCAATAATTGATTCAAAGCTGAAATTCTTTTCAGAAGGCATTCATGCAGACACTGTTAGCTGGTAAAATCCCAAAATGCCTTCTCTAGCCTTCCTCTTGATCCATGCTTGCTAAGAAAGGCAAGCTCTCTTCTGCAGGTCCCAGAAGTTTGAAAGAAGTCTCCAAGTTCTAGGAAATGAGACAGAAACAGAAATCCAAGGCAGGGTGGAAAAGTGTGTGCTTCCCAAACATAATGAGCAAATAAAGCTTGGGCTTCCCCTTTCCTGCCTTGTACTCAAGTATAAGAGCTGTAGCTATTGCTGTCATCTTCAAGGCAAAAATTATTAAGTCAAAAACCAATGTGCAAAGAAAAAGACCGTGTTAAAATAAAGATACACCTGGAATTTCTGATCCCATTGCTAAGCCAGCTAAATTAACTACTTACCACCATATCTGTAGGTGAGGAGAAAAACATGTCTCTAAGACTTTACTTTTTTAATTTTTATCCTTACAATTAAAAACTTTCTAATTAGTAGATTACTTATGTTTCTGACATATGATTAATAATCTGTCTGTAGTAAATAAAACACAAGTTACAATTGTTTAGCACTTTCCATCTTATGGAGTTGTTTTTCTTCTGTACATCATCTCATTAAAATGCACATGAGTGTAATAAGCCAGAACTTGTTATCATTATCATAACTTTAAAGACAAGTCAATTTAAGGTCAGGGGATTTCAGCAACTTACTCAAATGCATAGATAAGGATATAGCACATTTTATTATTTAAATCCTTGACCTTTGACTTCAGTTCCAAATGAAGTACACTTTGCTCATGTTGGGAGTTATAGTCTTATTTTTGCATAGTTACTATCCTTTTAGTGATTTGCTATTTAAAAGATAACATATAGGCCATGTATTATGGCACATGCCTACAGTTTAACTCTAGGAAAGCAGAGGCCAGAGGAGCAAGACTTCAAGGTCAACCTCAGCTACATAGGAAGCTTGCAGACAGCCCAGACCATACGATATGTTGTCTCAGAAAATACAAATACAAATGAATAAATAAATAAATTTGTTAAGATTACTGAATTATTAAACTCTAAGGTAGACTAATGCATTGCAATAAGCTCAGGGCTGAAGAGTATGAAATATCTAATTCATAATAAGGTTGTCACAGCTACAAAGGAAGACAAATGCATAACCAAGTTATTTTGAAAATGCCATTGAGTGTGGATAAAGGGTGTTTGCTCATATCACCTGGGGATAATTTTATTTTGAAGCACATGGTCGTGAGAAAAAGACAAAGAATGGAGTCAAAGGAAACCCACACAAGGCATATCATTATACAGTTTTGCAAGATTCTGATATATTGAGAGGGTGATAATTTATGGGGATCCAAAACTGGTCATGTCTAGATCATAATGATTCTTATTGGCCTCAGTGTTTTCTGTGCGTGTGGGTGATTAATAGCAAGAGAAAGATTTAAATATGGTCAAGTTATACATAGAAATATATTTTTGAATACTTCTCTGGCACAAAGATTTAAACTGGAAGTAGACAAGACTGGAGACACTGTTTGAGTAGGATGCTAGGGCAATCATCCAAGCAACATGCCATGAGACCACAAACTCAAGGAATGTCTGTGGGAGGAAGCACATTGGGGAGCTATTCAGATAATGCCATCTATGGGCTATAGTGGCAATCTAGACACTACTGGAGGGGTAACTTATATAGGAGAGGGAAGGAAATAAGATTATACTTAGGTCTCTGGTTTGAGCTTCTAAGGAGGTTGTACCATTCATGATTGAAAGTTCTAAGAAAGAAGTAGAGAGGGGAGCAAAGGATGAAATCGAATTCACTTTACATAGCATATGCAGTGTGATTGCTCCTGAAAACATCCAAAGATGTTCTCGCAAGATAAAATAAAAGTTACAATTCCATAAATAATTATGAATTGGGAGCTTGTGTTAGAAAGAAAGAACAGAGGAGAATAGAATTTAAAAAATAAAAAATATTTCAGCAAAAGCATGTGGCATGAAGAAAGAAATAAGGTAAGAGAAATCAGAAAACAAACAACAATAAAAAAACACAAGGAAATGCAGAATGCTCCTGGAGAGCTCTGAGGTAGATCCTTAGAAATTAGAGAATGAGTAATAACAACTTTTGTAATAAAAGATAGCACCATTGAGCATTTTCTTTGCATGCAGCATTGCTGATTGTGTTTTTATTGTCAGTTATAGGGAAGATAATGGGGGCTTACTATTTGTAGTTGGATATGGCCACAAGCAAATTGGATTATGGAAAAGAAAAAATGGAGGCCTTTCAGATTGTTGAACACAGATTAGTTATTTAACTGTCAAGATCAAACCTAAAATTTGGAAGGAACCACAGCTGAATAACCAAAGGAATCTTGAGATAAAGAACTCCAAAACTGCGATAATCTAAACAGCATGGTGATATCATCAAACTGGTATAAAATATAAGGCCTATTAGTAAACACACCCATTACAGCCTGCTAGTCTTTTTAAAAGATGCTAATAATACACAATGAATGCTCTTCAATAAATAATTCCAGAAAAGGTGGATATCCATATGCATAATGGTATGAGTAGAGCTCTATTTTTCACTACATATATCAATAGTCTAAATAAAAGACTAACGCAACAAAAACAGTTTTTAAAACTCTTAAGTACTTTAGACCATTAGAGTGGGCAAGACAGTTCTGCACATGACTCAAGCGGCATGGAGGAAAAAAGCAAATGTAGAAAAATGAAAACATTGCAAAGGAAAAGCCTTCTGCACAGGAAAGAGACAATCACTAAAGTGACAGTAAAGAACCAGCCTGTAAAACGGTGAGATATCTTTTGAACTGTACATCTAACAAGGGATTATATCCAGAATATATAAGAAGCTCAACTCATTAGAAAGAGATGGCTTAGAAGCTAGCAATAGACCTGAACAGACATATCCCAAAAGAAAACATACAAATGGACACTGAGTATATGGAAACATACCCAGCATGATTACTCATCAGTGAAACACAAATGAAAACCTCGGCGAGATTCTGTATTACTCCAGTAAGAAAGATAAACCATAAAAGATTAAAGAAAACAAGTACTTATAAAGATGTGGAAAAAAATGTTACAGTGTTGGTGTGAGTGTAAATTTAGTATCACCATTATGGAAAACAGTTTGGAAGTCCCTCAAAAAGAGTGAAAATAGAACCAACATATGGTCTAGCTATCAGACTTCTGGGTATTTATCCAAAGGAAATGAAATTAGTGTATAGAAGAAACATCTGACCACTGTCCCCATGTTTACTGCAGAACTATTCACAGTAGGCAAGAAATGGGAATGACCTAAGCGTCCATTATCCAATGAATGAATAGTGATTGTGTCACAGATATTTACAGTGGAGAACTATTTGACCATAACATGAATAGAATCCTGTCGCACATGGTAGAAGTTGATATTGTCATATTTACCTAGTGTGCATGAAGACCGATGTCCTAGGTTCAAAAGCAAACATCCAACCTATCCTTCATGAGGTCAATTATGCATAGCACTGAAAAACCTTGTTTCCTAGAAGCTGAGAGTAGAATAGCAGCTTTCAGACATTGGGAAGAACGGGGGAGAAGGAATATCTGCTTTTGTTTCCTGGTTGTTATGATGACATACTCTAATGGAAGAAAGTTAAAGGGGAGAGACTATATTTGGCTCACATTTACCGGTTACAACCCACTATTTTAGGAAAGTCAGGGCATCAGAAACTTAAATCAGCTAGTCCCATTACATCCACAGTTAAAAGTAGAGAGAAATGAATTAATGCATGCATTCCTGTGCTTACCTCTCTTTCACCATGTTTACACAACCCAGATTCCTCTGCTTAGGGACTGGTACCACCCACTATAGGTGTGTCTTCCCACCTCAAGGTACTCAAGTCATATCCACAAGTCAACATAATCTAGACAAGAGAAACTCATTGAGACTCAGTTCCCATTTTATCTTAGAGTGTGTCAGGTCAACAACTAAAACTAACTGCTACAGAGAGGAACGGATAAAGTTTGATCAATAGGTACAAAGATACACAGAGAGAAGAAAAAAGATCTTGAATTCAATCGTACTGATGACCAACTAAAGAAAGGACAATGAGCTGTGTATACTATTTTTTTTAAGAACTAGGAGGAAAGACTTTGAATGTTTTCACCACAAAGAAATTTGAAATATTCAAAGACACAGAAAGGTTTAGCACGGTGTAAAGATTACAAACATATACATGTAGGAAACACAAATGGTACCTTAAAAACATGTATAGTTTTGACATGGCAATTTCCAGACCAAAAACGAATAGAAGTCAAAGTTTCATTCCAGTGTGAGAGTAGAAACCAGGTTGCAGTAGGCTGGGAAGACAGCGGGAGAGGAAGCAGCAGACCACAGCAAGAGGAGTCTGCTAATTCTAAGAAGCTCTTTGAGAAATAGAGAGCACTCCAGGGGTCATTTTTGTAACACAATAAAGATTGTAGCTGCTGGGAAAGAGTGTAAAGAAGAAACTCCAAGAAGAGAAAGAGGATGGAGGTGACATACCAGGAAAAGGTGAGATAGGACAGGATCAAAGAAAAAGTAGAGAGAAAATAAGCCCTAAAGAAGAAGCAATATGCCTTTCTCTGAGGATTTGTTACAAGGCAATGGGTACAACTGCAGAGTTTGACAATGAATGCATATATAAACAACAGAAATGGATCTGTGTGCATCTAACCACACAGTGTGCTAGAGCCCTACCCCAGCGTTCATCTCTGAGCATTGGTCTCCAGGGACTCTCACTTCCTTGGGTGGGAAAGCAGTTTACATGCATCAGCTACTTTTTTTATTTCAAGTTGATGTTTTGACTATCTCCTCCCCTCCTAACAACACTCCATTCCCCCATCCCTCCTTTGCCCTGTCCTCTCCCTGCCCACTCCTCTTTCTCCAGCCCCAAACCATCTCTTCAGAAGGTTAGTCTTAAGCCAATAATCCAGTTCTCTCTGGAAGTAAAACTGGAGGTTAAGGAAGTTAACTGCAGTGTTTGCTTAGGTGGTAGGCTGGAAAGATGGCTTAGTGGTTAAGAGCACTGCCTGCTCTTCCAAAGTCTCTGAGTTCAATTCCCAGCAAAGACATAGTGGCTCACAACCATCTGTAATGAGAACTGGTGCCCTCTTGAGGAAGAGACCTAGTCAGTCGTCCTCATCAATTTAGACCACGAAACCCAATATGGACAAGTTCAACAGAACTGCCATATACGGGCTGCCCATGCATGCTTCAGCATAGCCAGGGCATAAATTTCATTTTTTTTTCGCTTAGGTGGTGTGGTGCCCCAGGAAGTCACAGTAGGAAAAAAAATATTATGACTGAACAAAGGAAGGTCAATGTGAGGCACAACAACTTAATTCAACATAGACAACTCTTAGAGATGGTGCCAAGAAGACCCCTGGGTTGATCTTTCCCATTGGAGAAACACAGAAAATAGTTATTTATCCACAAATACCTTGTAGTCACTGGTAAACACAGCCAACCCCACTCTTTTCTGATATTCTTGTGAATAGGGTAAAATATGTCCCCATCACCAAAATGAACTCTGCGAAGATAGTCAATAGGCTGTCAGCAAGGATGCCTAGAAAACAGGATGAGACTCCAAATGTGTCTACAGCAAGCCTCTTACCACAGATGTTTTCATTTAATATTGCAGTTACCTTCAAATGCTGGAAACACGTCTCCCTTGATTCTATGTGCCCTACAGGATATGCCTGAGACTCTCCTAGACTATGGGTACTGAAGATTGTGATGGTTAGGGAAAGAAGATTTGGAAAAATGATGCATACAGTCCCCTAGTTCTCAGTTATAGGGAACAGCTTCTGAGTTAAGTCCTACTAGAAATAGTTCTTATTCATTAATCATATTTTTTCATCACAAATTATGCATAATCATCTTTGAAACTTTAAGAGTCACACAAATAATGTAATAGACTGTTAGGAAGTATGTAGAATCAAATTCTGATGTTGTCATTTACTATGTAAATTTGAGCCAACTGCCTGATCCCTTTGGGCTTCAGTTTCCTCTTCTGTAAACAAGGATTGTACTTCCTCTCATATCTATTTACTTGTTATATTTTAAAATCTAAGGATATCATGAGTATTTTAGGCTTCCTAGCCATAATATAAGGTAATAAGGAAACAAAGAAGCTATGAAGGAGCATGGCTGTGGTAGACAGAAATAATGGCCACAAATTTCTCTGTAAGTAAAACCGAGTCTACGGACCATAGAAGTTTCAAGCAAGAAAAGAGAGGAACCTAATTTTTTAAAGATCACTCTGACAACAGTATGAAGTGTTTATATGTTACCTTAAATCAAAGGAGGTAGGAAATGAACACAAGAATATTAAGTTGGGGTGCTGTGCTAAAATTCTATCTCTGGGGTTGGAGTGATAGCTCAGTCAGCAAACTGCTTCCAACACAAGCTTGAGAACCTGAGTTCAGTGGCCAGCACCTGTGTTAAAGACCTAGCATGGTGGCCCATGCTTACAACCCCAAAACTGGAAAGCCATTGACAGGCTGTTCTCCACAGCTCATTGTCCAACCAGTCTAGCCTAATTGGCGAGCTCTAGGTCCTAATCAGAGACTCTCTTAAAAACTAAAGTGAGGAACTCCCGAAAACAAAAACTCAAGGTTCTCTGGCCTTCACACTCACACACATGCTTATACTCCTCCCAATACACACACACACACACACACACACACACACACATACAAACACACACACACAAACACATACACACATACACACACATACACACACATACACATACACACACATACACACACACACATACAAACACACATATACTCCTCTGAGATCTATTTAGTAGCTTTATTGGGGTACGGGGATGATGAAATGGTGAACAGAAGGAACATTCAGGAAACCAATCTCATTGGGGCTAGCAAGCAGTGACTACCTACTCACACAAGTGACTGGAGCGCCATTATTAGATGAAACGCAATTCAGAATTCAATTTACAGCTGGAAAAGATGTTGTGCTGGGGGTGGGGGTTGGGGCTGAAATTGCAAGCAGCTTTTGGGGTAATATGGAGCCTGCACATAAACCTTATAATACTCCCAAACGGTCTTCCTGGTTCAGCTCAAATTAAATACAGTTGTCTCCAAAAAGTTAGCGAGCTTGGCTTTTGCTGAAAGGTTTCTACCCCCACATTTTGTTTTAATACTGCACTGACAAATTCCCTGCCTTATGAGGATTTACTTCCCTTGGTGTGTAACTCACTAAGTAGCTGAAAAGTCATGACACTTCAAGAGGGTAATTAGTGGTAAGAGATGCAGGGTGGGGGCACTTGAGTGGAGAGACGCACGAGGCAAGGATTGTATGCCGTTCCATATGTAGAAGAGGAAGCATCCCCAGGGGTGACTGGCAACATCTGCTGCCCAGGTTTTCAGGGTAGCATTAGCCCTCATAATCGCCTTCCGGTATACCACAAAGTCTCACAGTTCAATGGCTGTCCCTAGGAGCTTGTTTAAGAACAACTTTCAGAACGCAATGATTCCATGAGAGCCTCGAAAGGGGAGGTTGTCTTCTAATTTATCTCTGGGCTTTCAAGGATCTTGTCCTGACAGCCACCAGGCTCTTGTCACTAAGAAATGAACAAAGCAGCTTCAATGCAGAGAAGGCAGCCCCTCTGGGTAGTCAGACTCCCAGGAAAAAAATAGTCTGCCCTATTTTGGTCGCTGCTCATGAACTCCCCTGGCAACGGTGCCCGCAAGGTATTTCTGTACTCACAGCTGGCACTGGTTTTTCCAATTCATTGAGGAAGAAGCTTGCAAAGCATTAGTTAGTATAAGGGCACAGAGAAAGGCTGGCTTAGCACAAGGTGCTGGCCCCCAGAAGCCTTCAAGAAATGTCAGTTGTTTTACGTACTTCACTGTAATTATGTTTTTAATCTCACCAGACTGATGAATTGCTGACATTACAACTACAATTTAGCTTACCATTCTACCATACCTAAAACATTTTTAACTGCTTTATTAAAGCTTAACTGACAGGGACTGGGGAGATATTTCAGTTGGTAAAATGCTTGAAACGTCAAGACCTCAGCTAAATCCTTAGTGCCCATGCAAGACAGCTGACAGTGGTGGGGCAGATGTATAATCCCAGTGCACTGGAGTTGAGACTTTAGGGCCCTAGAGGCATGATGATCAACCATATTAGCCTAGTTATCAAGCTCCAGGTCAAGTAAATCCCTTAGCTCAAAAATAAGGTAGGCAATGACTGTAAGATATCACCTGAGGTTGACCTCTGGTGTACACACACACATCCACATCCACATACTCACACTTACATACACTCACACACATGCACAGACACACACAGAGAGACAAAATGACAGATGCTCTCTCTCTCTCTCTCTCTCTCTCTCTCTCTCTCAAGGAGAAGCAGGTAGGGCGAGGAGGAGGGAGGAAACAGAAGGAGGAAGAGAAAAGGTGAGAGACAGAGAGGCAGAGGGAGAAGTGGGAAGGTAATATCCTGTTAACTACAGGTACTATGTTGCATGGAAGACCTCTAGATCACATTCATCTGTAATAACAGAGACTGAACCCAAATAACAACTGCACATTTGCACCACACCAGCCACTGAGAAGCATGGTGGAGTCCCAGTTCCGGCTTATTTCACTCATGAGGTTTCTCTTTCACTTAAAGCTAGATGATATTATAGCATGTGTCTGTCACAGCCTCTTATATTTTCACCTCCCCTGCACCTTCACATTGTTTTCATATATCAATCATTATGAATAATTAATGTTCAAGTAAGTATGAGAGTGTAGCACTTTATTTAGGGTCGTAATTTTTTATATTCCAGATAATACAACAATCCTAAGCTTAAAATTTCTTGTCTTGAATTCAGTTATATCTTTGTATAATTCTCCTGACTGTATAAGGGTTATATTTTTTTTCACATTATCACCAATACTTACTCTCAGTTTTATTATTTTACATTTATATTTTTAGTTATTTATTTGTGAATGAATGTACGAGCATGTGTGGAAGATAGGTAACAACGTTGGGAGTGTGCCCTCACCTTGCATGTGAGTTCCTGGATCTAATCAGGCAAACAACTATCCATGGACCCGTCTTGCTGGACTCCATTTCTTTTGCAATAGCTATCCCTAGTGTGAATGACATGTCCTTAGAGTTTTGATTTGTGGTTCATTGATGATTGATTAGTCAATGATAGTGAGCATATTTGCAGCCTAATTATTGGTTATTTATATGTTTCCTTTGGAGAAATGTCTGTTCAAGTTCTTTGTTGGTTGTTGGTTGGTTGGTTTTTAGTTTAGTTTTGAGACAGGAGCACATTTGGCCCAGACTGGCCCAAAATTCACTATGTACATGAAAATTACCATTAACTTCTGATCCCCTATATCGACCTCCTCAGTTCAGGAATATAGACAGGTAGCAATATGTTTATTTATTTATTTATTTATTATCATTTTTTACATTTATTTTACATACCAACCAGAGTTTTCCCCTCTCTCTTCTCCCATTCCCTCCCCCCACTTCCCATCTACTCCCACCACATATGCTCCTCCTACATCTACATTCAGATGGGGTAAGGCCTCCCATGGGAATCAACAAAGCATGGCATATCAAGTTGAGCAGGACCAAGCTCCTCCTTCCTGCATCAAGGCATCCCACTATAGAAAATAGGTTGCCAAGAGCCAGCTCATGCATCAGGGACAGGTCTTGGTCCCACTGCTAGGGCCCCCACAAAGATCAAACCACACAACTGTCATCCAGGTGCAGAGGGCCTAGGTCAGTCCCATGGTGGCTCCCTAGCTGTCCATCCAGAATCAGTGAGCTCCCATGGGCTCAAGTCAGCTGACTCAGTGGGTTTCCTCATAATGATCTTAACAACCACGTCCTTGATGCCTTGCTCAGCCTGTGTTGGAAAGGATGTGGAATAAGGGGAACATTCCTTCACTGCTGGTGTGAGTGCAAACTTGTGCAATCACTTTGGAAATCAGTATGGTGGTTTCTCAGAAAATTGGCAATTACTCTACCTCAAGACCCAGCATCCATATATCTAAATGATGCTCAATCATGCTATAAGGACATCTGCTCAACTGTGTTCATAGCAGCATTATTCATAGTAGTCAAAACCGTGAAACAACCTAGATGACCCTCAACCAAAGAATGAATAAAAAGAATGTGATGTATCTACACAATGATAAAGTATTACTTAGTGGGAAAAAACAATGACATCATTAAATTCGTAGGCAAATGGATTAAAAATTTAAAAAAAAATCCTGAGTGAGGTAACCCAGACTCAGAAAGACAAAACATGGTATGTACTCATTCATAAATGGATATTAAATGTAAAGAAAAGAATAACCAGGCTATAATCCTCAGCCCCAGAGAAGCAAGGTAATAAGGAGGACCCTAAGAGGGACACATGGATCTCCCTAGGAAGAAGAAATAGAAGAGAAGTCTGTTTAATTTTAAACCACATATCATGATAGGAAATTGAGTTTGGAGCTTCATGCATGCTAGGGAAGCTTTCTATCAACTGAGCTCTACATTGCCTATTGAATTACCAAAGATCTTTATCTTTTTAAATAAATCCCTTATCAGGTATATGGTTTGCAAATATTTTCTTATAGTCTACATATTTTCTTATTCTGTTGATTTGCTGTTCAGAATTGTTTCAAATTTATGGAAAACCCACTTGTCAACTTTTATTTTTGATGCCTGTATTTTTGATCTACTTTCAAAATAGCATATGAAGGACAATATCAAGATACTTCTCAGGCTGGAAATAGAACTCAATGGCATCATGTCTTCCTCAGGTATTAATTTGGAAGTCTTACATTTCTGTCTTTCACTTCCTTTTTATTTCTTTGTGGAGTTTCAGATAAAGATCTAATTTTATTTTTTAATGTGGGTACATGATGTTCCCAACAACATGTATTGAAGATACTTTCTTTCCCCTGTTGTACATTTTTGGCACTCTTGTTGATGGTTTGCTTTAGAACCATTATATTTCATAAGTCTGTGTGTCTTACATTATGTCAGACTTATAATCATTTTAGTCACTTTAGCTTAAGCATGTTTTTTGAAAATAAGATAGCATGATTACTCAACTTTGTTTTTCTTTCTCAAGATGGCTTTGTCTGCTCTAGGTTTTCAGTAGTACTCAATTAAATGACATCTTGAGATCTGAAGGCAAGTGGATGAATCTAGAAAACATCATATTGAGTGAGGTAACTCAGACCCACAAAGACAAATATCATATATACTCACTCACAAGTGGATTTTAGACATAAAGCAAAGAAAACCAGCCTACAATTCACAATTCCAGAGAACCT
>LOEQ01006751.1:54220-66023 GCA_001685075.1 Bramus lutescens | reverse complement strand
GAATTACAGTTACAATATTTATATCTACTTTATCTTTTATCATAACTGAGGAAAGCTATAATTATAACTATCTATTCTTCAACTCCATCAAAGATTCCAGAAGGATATAATACTACCTAAGTAAGCAGGAAGTGCATTAAAAACAACTTCCAAAACTCTAGAATTGACAGAGCCATCTTGCTGCCTGGACAGTTACCCAAAGTTCTTCTGTAACATTGTGGGACCCATCTTCAACCTACTGGCCCATAGTATCCAGCAGACTTTTCCATGAAGCAGGAAATTTCAAAGACAGTTTCACCTATATTGTTAGTTTGTCAGTCACTTTCTTCTGTGTCCTGCAGAATTTCAGGTAGACTCATGAAGCAGGAACCCTGAAGGACTGTCTCACCTTTTTTATTTAATTTTATTTTTTTAAAGGAAACAAACTATCATTTTTGTTATACATACCAATTCAAGTTCCTACTTCCTTCCCTCCTCTCTTCCTTCCACATACCCTCCCACCCAACCCCATCTACTCCTCAGAGAGGGTAAGGAACATTGTTTGGGGAAGGTCCAAGATCCTCCCTACTATATCTAAGCTGAGAAAGGTATCCATCTAAAGAGAATAGATTCCCCAAAGCCAGTATATGCAGTAGAGAGAAATCCTGCTGCCACTGCCAGTGGCCACTCAGTCTCCTCAGCCATGCAACTGTCAACCACATTCAGAGGGACTAGTTTGGACCTATGCTTGTTCCTTCCCAGTCTGGCTAGTGTTGGTGATCTCCTATTAACTCAGGTATAATGTTTCAGTGGGTGTTCCCATCTTGACCTCTTTACTCATATTCTCATTACTCCTACTCTTCAACTGGAGTTTGGGAGTTCAGTCCAGTACTCCGATATGGGTCCCTAATGGGGTATAGAACTAAACAGAGAATTCTCAATAGAAGAATTTCAAACGGCTGGAAGACACTTAAGGAAATGTTCAACATTCTTAGCCATCAGGGAAATGCAAATCAAATCAATTCTGAGATACCATCTTACCCCTGTCAGAATGGCTAAGATCAAAAACACCAATGATAGCTTATGCTGGAGAGGATGTGGAGTAAAGGGAACACTCATCCATTGCTATTGGGAATGCAAACTTGTACAACCACTTTGGAAATCAGTATGGTGATTTCTCAAAAAATTGGGAATCAACCTACCTCAGGATCCATCAATACCACTCTTGGGAACATACCCAAAAGATGCTCAATCATACTACAAAGACATTTGTTCAACTATGTTCTTAGCAGAATTATTTGTAATAGCCAGAACTGGAAACAATGTAGATGCCCCTCAACTGAAGAATGGATAAAGAAAATGTGGCACATTTACATATTAGAGTACTACTCAGCCAGTGGTAAAAAAGCAATAACATCTTGAATTTTGCATGAAAATGGATGGAACTAGAAAACACTATCCTGAGTGAGGTAACCCAGATCTAAAAAGATAAATATGGTATATCATAAGTGGATACTAGCTATAAACAAAGGACATTGAGTCTATAGTTCATGATCCTAGAAAAACTTAGTAATAAGGTGAACCCTAAGATAAACATAAATAGATCCACCTAAAAAGTTGAAATAGACAAGATCACCTGACAAAATTGGGAGTGTGGGGGTGAAGGAAGAAGGGAATGTGGAAGGGGAAGAGGAGGAGGGGAGAAGGTGAGGGATGAGGAGAACTTGAGGGAACAGGATAGTTGAGATGGAGAAAGGATCTAGATGAGAGCAAGGAAAAGAGATATCTTGACTGAGAGAGCCATTTTGGGTTAGCAAAAATCGTAGCTTTAGAGAAATTCCCAGGAATCGACAAGGATGACCCCGGCTAGGTCCCTAACTAATAGAGGAGAGGGGGCCCAAACTTGCCTTGCCCTGTAGTCAGACTAATTATTATCTTAAATATCACAATAGAACCTTCATTCAGCAACTGATGGAAACAGAGTCAGAGACCCACATTGGAGCACTGGACTGAGCTCCCAAAATCTAGTTGAAGAGTGGGAGGAGTGAGAATATGAGCAAAGATGTCAAGACCATGATGGGGACACCCACTGAAACAGTCTACCTGAGCTAATGGGAGTTCATCAACACAAGCCAGACTGGGAAGGAACAAGCATAGGACTAAACTAGTTCTTCTGAATGTGGTTGACAGCTGTCTCACCTTCTTTAGTCAGCTTCAGCAGTCGTTTTTCTATGGGTCCCGCAAGTCCAGGCAAGCAGTTCAGACAAGAGCAATTTCTTACCCACATGGCTAACAAACTCCATAAGGAGCCTCTTTGATTCCCATTACCCTCTTGAAATAGATTGTTGCTGCCAGGAGCAGATGTATCTCATTGTCATGAAAAGTACTAATTTCTTAAATATTTTAAATGCCATATTATGAAAAATTTGAAGAGTACCTGTTTAACTTAAATAGATCATTATATATCTGTAAAACCAAACTAACATGACTACAAGCTTGACCAGCATAGATGACTATCTATTAACCTATATTTCTTAATTAAACATTATATTTTTAAATGAGCTGCACAAACACAATACCTAAATCAAGAGCAGAAATATATATAACAAAATTGATCTTAAATTTGTATCAATAAACAAAGATCCATACTATTGCAAAGTATCAATCTCTATACCATATCTGCCTTTAAATGTAAACAAACATTTATAAACCGTATTTGGGAATTTGGGCATAGTTCTCTCCAAAATGCTTCCTGTTTTTGATTGGTGAAATAATTTGAAGGAGTGTTCAGGGATTCTTGGTACTTTCTGGAAGGAATCCACAGGTTCTTATCCTCTGTGAAAACAAAAGAAGAACCTCTTTTCCAAAGTAACAAATCCTTGGACTCAAATTTTGAAGTCAAGATATCTTTAAAATATATTTGTTGATTTAGCTTAGCAGTCCATACAATAAAATGTCTCTCTGTACTTACCTCCTTCACAGTCAAAAAAATCAAAGAAAACACAATAATACCCAAAGTCCAGATTCTTTGTGTATATTCCATCTTTACGTAGCATATTTTTCTTACTCTATTATTTTTCTGCAACTTTACTTTGTCTCTTTAAAGATTTTATTTTATTTTTATGACCATTTTCTTCTTTTTATAACTGCCTATACTCTTTTTCTTCTCCCTCTAAATCCTATGGACATTTTTTAAACACACTATGTCCCATTCATATGTCTTTTCCATTTGAATTTGTCTTTATTGCATGCATATCTGTTATTATTTTTTGACCTGGATTACTTCTTAAAATGTAAAGCAGCATTACTAGGACTAAGGCTGCTTTGTCTTTTGGCTCCACCCAATCCAACATGGCAGAGGCATGTTCATTGCCTCTGAGACTGCTAGGTGAGAGCCATCCTTACTACCTCAACTCTGGGAATCACTGTGCAGCATATAAACCCTTTTTATCTGAGTAATAGCTAAATCTTCCACGCAGCACACTGCATAGCCTAGAAATTTCTCTGTGTCTGGCAACGGGAGTACTCTATGCTCTCCTGCCTGTGAACTCCTAGCAGATGTCATCTGCTACCTGCCCAGCTGATCTAGAAGCATGGTCTCAGCTACTTTCCTCCCAATCCCAACTGGGCACAAAAGCATCTGAACCCGAAGTGGGTAGTAGACATGAGCTCCAAACGTTTCAGACCATGTTGGCACATCATTCTGTTGGTGAAGGCTGATTATTCATTCTGGCCACTTAGACCTGAAATAAACACTCAGAAACTAAGTTATTTGCAATACTGTTTGGTCAATTGCTTGAATGTATTTCATTTTTTAAAATTTATTATTTATTTATTTATTTATTTATTTTTGAGACAGGGTATCTCTGTGGCTTTGGAACCTGTACTGGAACTAGCTCTTGTAGACCAGGCTGGCCTTGAACTCACAGAAATCCACCTGCCTCTGCCTCCCGAGTGCTAGGATTAAAGGCATGCACCACCACTGCCTGGCTAAACATATTTCTAGCTAACTCTTATAGCCTAAACTAACCCATCTCCATTAATTTGTGCATCATCACGAGGTCGTTGCCTACTGGCAAAGTTTCAGTGGACTCTGGTAGATATGCCTGTCTCCTTAGGATGGCTACATGGCTTCTTCTTGACTCTACCTACTCTTTCCTCCTCTATCTGCTTGGAAATCCTGCCTTGCCCTATTCTGCTAAGTCACTGGCTGATAGAACTTTATTCATTAACCAATAAAAGCAACACATAGACAGAAGGACTTCCCACACCACCTTGTAGATGAAAAGGGAGGCAAGGCTGTTATTTAAGGAAAACCAGGAGACTGGGCTGACATGGAGAGAACAGAGAGACTGGCTTTCCAGGGAGAACTCTGTTCAGGAAAGGACAGAGAATGGCCCTCAGGTAGTAGTTATCTTGGATACTTTGACCTATAGTGAGTGGAAAGAGCACAGTGATGGGGGATATCGTAGTAAGGCTAGAGAGATCAGAAGGCAGACTGCTGGGGTGACCTTGAGCTTTGGGGTTTGCTCAGAGTGGATAGAACTGATTTGAGACCTATTATATTTTAAGAGACTCTTGTGATTGCTGCAGTGAGAAGATGCAAAAGGGAACAGGTGGTGATGCTGAGATTTGTGGGCAGTCCATTGAGCTACTGGGGTGTGGTATTGGAAGTCCTTTTGTATATGTGTTGCTTTTATTGATTAATGAATAACAAAGCTTCTTTGGCCTGTGATAGAGCAGAATAGAGCTAGGTGGGAAAAACTAAACTGAATGCTGGGAGAAAGAAGGTGGAATCAGTGAGATGCCATGTAGCTGCCAAAGAAGAAAGACATGAGCTGCCAGCCTGAACCTTTCTGGTAGGCCATGAGCCTCATGTTAAAATATAAAATAAGGGAAATGGATTAATTAATGTTGTAAGAGTTAGTCAATAAGAAGCCAGAGCCAATAGGCCAAGCAGTGATTTAATTAATACAGTTTCTGTGTGGATATTTTGAGTCTGGGCAGTGAGGAATGAATGAGCAACCTCTGCTAATGGTGGGGGGGAGGGGACTAAGGCATGCTGCAATGGGTAGGAATACTTATGGGTGAGACCAGAGTATGAAGCCTACCACAGAGCTCCAATTCTTTGTCTAGAAAGTTCTATAAGTCTTGTGTTTCCTGTTGGTCTTTGGTTGTTGTCTTCTCTTTGATATCTCACTATGCTGATGATCTGAACTCCATAGAGCGATCCAGACTTCTGAATAAAAACAAAAACAAACAAAACAAAAAATACCAGCAGGTCCCTAGAATGGTTCAGTGTTTTGGACACTCTCTCTTGTGGGACCATTAGAAAAACTAGTGATTGGTTAAGTTCCCAGAGACATTCTGAGACATAGACACGAAAGAAATGTAATGGCAAGCACGTGGTGCAAATTAGCAGTTCTTACTTCCCTCATCACATTGTTCTCAGTTCTGTAATAATGCTTCAGTAGCCTAGGCTACCCTTAAACCCAGAGTCCTTCTACTTAAGCCTCCAGAGTGTTGTGATTATACAAGTGTGTCTCTGCATCCAACTTCCAACCCTTCTTTCACAGTGTCTCCTACATGTCTTTCTTCTCCCATGGAGTCTAGGTCTTGATTGTGTACTAATGAGACATTTAAATAACTTTAGCTGGGGATTACTTATCTCCTTTTTATATTTTTCTTTGAAAACTTCATGTTTACATATTCTCTAGCCTCCTACCTCCCAACTCTTCCTAGATCCAGCTCCCTTTTATTACTCATCTAACAGTGTCTTTTGCTCTCAAAACTCATCAAGTCCAATTTATTCTGTCCAACTATTCTTGGATGCATGGTCTTTCGCTGGAGTGTGTTTTATGTACTAAAGGCTACACCGTTAAAGGAAACCATCCTGACTTTATCTCTCCCAGCATAGCTTCTCAGCTAGGGGTGGAACTTTGTGCCCAACTACATTTATTTTTTTGTTTTTGAATTTCATGTTCTCTACCCTAAGCCCTACATTTTAAGTTCTCAGTTGAGGAATTGTCTCACTTCCCTGGGCAAATTCCCATCTTTTCTAGTTTCATTTCTTCTGGTTCCAATATAAAGCTCATATTTCCATAACGTATGGTTATTGATCGTATCCCATGCCTCCCTATTTCTGTCATTCATATTAGTCAATTTTACTTGGCATAATCTCTTTATTTCCTCTACTGTTTGATGGGGACTAAAGAGATAGCTTAGAAGTTAAAAGTGCTCTGCTCTACCAGAAAACCAAAGTTTGGTTTCCAGCAGTTACAACTAGGTGATTCAGTTTCCTACAACCCTAGCACCAAGGATCTGATGCTGTCTCTTCTTTCTTATGTGGGCACCCACACATGATGCATGCATTCATACAAACATCTACATAAATAAAATAAAACTAGATTTAAAAGCCCTCTCCAACCTTTCCTAATGACTTCTCCAATATTCCCACCTGTCTTAATTTCACATTCAAAGAACAACTGAAAGTTTATGATGCATGATGTCACCTACTTCTTTGTAAGATCACATCTTACTTCACAACGAACAGATCCATCTTCAGGCCTGAGACTGTACTTGAATCATTTGGAAGGTATAACTGGTAGGATCTTATAATTCACTGTGTGATCATGGATAAATGATCTCAGATCTCAGAGCCCTGTTTTCCAAGTTTTAAAAGGATTCTAATAGTAGAGAGTTTGGTCCAATTGTTAGAAACATGAAGTGCCTGTCGAGACTTGTCGTAGATGTCAATGGCCAGTAAATTCTAGATAGATTTAGCCATTACTCTTGTTCTCATCAGATAACCATTTCTTTCCATTGGAGTGAACTTTGGCTTCTGCCTTTGTGCTGGGATCAGCATGTCATTGCTAGGTTGAGGGATGGAACTAGTAGCTGTTTTTCAAGGGACTTATAAAAGCAATGTTATTCCCCCTTCTTTTATAAACTAAGATTTTTCCTTTGGTGTCACAATTCTTTTAAATCATATAAAGGCAGAATTAAAAGCATCAGACAATCACTGAAGTGATAAATTTTAAGCTATAACACCAAAGAGCATTTAAAGAAACATATATCCCATCAGGCCCCTCCTAGATCTTATTTATAGCCTAATGTTGTGGCTTCAGTAGTGAAGAAATGCTCACCCCAGCCTCATGGCTGCACTTGAGTTTGTTCAACTACTCTCCATTGCTCTAAAACCCTTTTCTGTTGAAATCAGGCCCATGACATTTCTTCTTCTCCCTTGGATATCCACAAGCCAAGGCACCTTCATGTTCAAGCACCAGCCCACATTTAGAGAATCAAAATTCCTTTCTCACAGTGTCGCTGTAGAGGGCACCCATCTTTGAGTTCAAATCAGTGGGAAATACTGACGCTGAGGCCACAAAAAAAGAAAAAGAAAAAGAAAAAAATTTACACATGGTAAATGCTATTGATTTCTCTGGTCTGGAGATTAATTTAGAAAAAAAGAATCTGATATTAGTATGAAGGTGATGGGCGATGATGGAGAAAGGAAGGGGAGGAATCGATACCTGAGAGCCGCCATTAATGTACTACAGTCCCTATCATTTTGACAGGTTTACAATCAAATACTATCGATTTCTCATCAGCTCTTTCTTCTGGCTTCAGAGGTGAGGCTCCAGGGTTTGGGGAAATAAACGACTTTCTAACAGACGTTTGCAGTCTGTCATTTGCTCCCAGGAATTGAAGCCTGAGATTTGCTGAGTAAGCCTTCGGCCTCACTCCTAGGTCTGTTCACTGTAGCTTTGGCCTGTTGGGTTGGGAGGGAATTAGAAGAAGGGAGTTGACTCTTGTGGGGAAAATGACACTGCTTCTGGAATGGGACCTTCTCTGAGGTGTTGTTCAGAGGACTAGATAATCACTATGCTTTGGCAGAAAGGCACTGAATCAGGATCAGGAACACAGCATAGACCTGACTACTGGTCACACATCTGGGCACTTCTGTCACCTCATCCAAGTCTCACCGTCTCCAAATCCCAGACAATGCGCTAAATGTTGCAAAGTTCAAATAACCTTCCCCAGGTCCTGCATCTGAATTGGACCCTAAGAATCATTGTGTGTATTATGTTAAATGTAGTGTGTGTATGTGTGTATGTGTGTGTTCTTCTTCTACCTTGCGTGTCCCAGGGATCAAACTCAGGGTCATCAGGCTTGGTGGCAGGTGCCCTTACCCACAGAAACAACAACTACAAACACTAATTTTTATAAATATTTTGAAGAATTGAAAATAAATTGTTAGTTTCCAACATCTTCTGAAATCAGCAAAGAGCCATTCTATATATAGGCCAAATTAGCCAAATAGATAGGATCCAATAATTTCTGGAAATGAATAATAGTTTAAAAGGTTTTAAAACAAGTTAAATAAATAAAAAAACAAACTTCCCAAACTAAACTACATATTATCTGTAGGCACATCACATCAATAGCTCCAGTGATTATATTTATAACCTTAGCAGAGGCATAAAGTTTTCATTGAATAGAAGACGTGTGAATCTGGGAGAAAAAGAATGATTTTTTTTCCCATTATAAAACTCCTCAAATAAAGGTAAGCTAAAGTGAAAGCTGCCGGTGCCTATAAACATGTCTGGGATAAATGGCCATAGCCACGCTCCCTCAAATAGAACAAATATTTTTCACCCCCAAAGGAAAGCCACAAAAATGTAATACATTTATTTGTGTGTGTGGTATTGTGAGACAAAGTCTTAGTTTTATCTTCCCTTCTTTTAGAAATCACATCTCTCTGATAATTTTTGACTGCTGTGGTTTACCAGTAGCATATAGCCCCAGAACAGCCATCCACAGATGCTATGCCTGTGTCAACCCCAAGTTCAGAAAGACAGACTATTTTAGCCAAACACTCAGACTCACTGCTGTTCTACTATCTGCACACCAAACCTGGTGGCTGTAAATATACATTTGATTTCATTTTAATGCTTATTTTCTGAATTTGTGTTTTGAATATACATTGTTAAAACAGGGGCCTATCATTGTCATTTTAATGAGTTGTCCGATCTTGGCAGAACTCTTCAGGGTTTGGGAGCACGCTGTGGGTCCAGTGTGGTATGGACATCTACCAACCAAGATTCTGAACTTTATAATTTAAATTTTATTTTTTTAATTGAAAATAGATTCTCATCTCATACAGTGTATCCTGACGACAGTTTCCCCTCCTCCTACTCCTCCAAGCTTCTGCCCATTTCCCCTCTTCCTGGAGATCTACTCCCCTTTGTTTCCCTTTCAAAAGAACAATCCTCCAAGAGACAACCAGAGATGACAAAGGAGGATACAGTAAGACTAGGAGAAGGTCTTCAAACTGAGGGCGGCCGAGGCAACCCAAGAGAAGAAAAAGAGTCCTAAGAGCAGGCCAAAAAGTCAGAGAAATACTTGCTGCCACCATTAGGAGTCTCTCAGAAACATCAAGCTAACAGCCACTACATATACACAAAGGCCCTGGTGCAGACCCAGGCAGTTTCTGTGCTTGCAATCTCAGCCTCTGTAATCCCGCATAACATGGCCTAGGACTTAAAATCTCACTGTGTCTGCATTCACTAAGGACTCATGACAATGGATCCTATTGTTCTACCATTTGTGTATCCGATCTTCCATTCAGCTTCTGATATGAAACATTTCACGGTACCTTGGAGCTCGGTGAAGCCTTTTCTGCTTCTGGGTGTGCTAAATTCTGGATGTTAGGGTCTCAAAAAAATCTCAGTGGCCACAAAGCCATCCTGAGCCAGTGGCTTTTGCAATCTTATCTCACAGATTCAAAGAAAAAAATATAGACTGCAGAGGGTGAATTATAGAGAAAAATGTATTATATGGTCACAGGTAGAAGCTTAAGAGGAGAGGACATAACTCAGGTGTAGCAGGAGGACACTGGGGAATGGGTACCATTGAGCTATTCTGAAGGCTTCTTGACAGACTTGTAGACTCTGGATGAGGCATGGGGAGGGGATGATGGAGTGGACCCAGTGGGTCCAACCATGAAGAATCCAGGAGTCTTCTTTCAATTCAGTCTTGTTTCAATTCCAGTCGTGTTCACAAGGGTAAGTGATGACAAGGAAGCAGAATCCAGCCTTCTCTCTGGAGCTCCTTTCCCCTGACAACTTCATTCACAGAAATACTTCTTTGGGGGTCTCTGCCCTTCCTGGCTCCTTTCTCTCTCCTTTCTCATTACTTCCACATGTGCCGTCATTGCCTTTACCTGTAACTTTCCTCTTCCTTGGGTTTTAATCTTTTATTTTAACTCTATCAGTCCTGGGAGAAATAGACCGTGCCCATGCTTCACAGCCAGTCTGTGGCTCAGGCAAGAAGGTAAAGGCAGCTCTCTGGAACTGCACCTGACACAGCCATCTTTGGTAAAGACCAGAATCTCTAGAAAGCCTGTGCCCTTTTGTACTCAGCAGTTCTGGATTAAACTCTCCCCTAGCTGGAGCCTAATGCTCCCTGCAAGGGTAGCAGCTAGGGCTATTGCTTTACTAGCACATCCTGGCTAGAATACACAGTAGCATCTTGCCACTCAAGAAGTACAGTTCTGATTCTATTGGGAAGGACATAAACAATCTGCGATCACTGGTACCAGATACTGTCTTGAACCAAAGGTGAATGGAGTATTTGTTCCTCTTTACAGACATGTGTGTGCATGTTGGGTGACTGTGTACACTTGTATGTGTGCCTGGATATGTACGAGCAGAATTCTGTGTGGGAATTACAGGAATAGTGTGTGCATTAACACTCAAGTGTGAGAATTATTTTGTGTTTGGGGAAAGTATCGTGTACTTTGCCAAATGCTGTCAGCATTTAACAGACATTTGCAGAATGAGCAGATTATTACATTTATCAATACCATAAATATGTATGAAAGAATTTAATGATAATTGGAAGCCTCATAAATGATGATGATACAAACATGGACAAAACCCTCTAAAACAATTTTGAGAAGGGAGCGTGTCCCAGTCTCTGCTCAGAGACTATCAGCAAGATGGATGCTTCTCTGAACAAATCAAAATTTACCCTTTCTCTTTCCCCCTTTGTCTACACTCCCTTCTCCCTGCTCAGTACTCACAGCCCTGAATCACTGTCTCATTTTCACAGGCGTGGCTGCTGCGCGGACCCCCCTTGCACATTCTATGCAAGGACCAACCCCTTCTGCTCTCCAGAACTCTGTGAATGTCATTGTCTTGACCAACCGCTGATGTTTTGTTAAGGGCTGGGGATAAAAGTAAAGAGAATTTCGAAGTTGCAAATAGACCTTTAACAGTGGATGCTAAGTAGACTGTTTTCAGAAAGTTCAGCAAATATCATAAGCCACACTGAATACAGGGGTCTCCATATGGATAACAGCTTCAGTGAGATACCCATTCCCTTCATCCTTTACTGTTTGGGTTTTAGTTTTCACCAGGAAAACCTCATGTCCACCTATGGGGGTTTCCTCCCTAAGTGTGTCTATCCTGTTGTACCTGGGCCCCAGGCAGCTGTAAATGGCTGATACAGCTATGAGCATGATGGAATACAAAATCCTAAACTATGAATTTTGGTGGTATGGGTGATTTTATTTTCTTTTAGAACCTTATTGAGCAATTCTTTTTTTCTTGTTTTTTTTTTGAAAGAGGGTCTCACTATGCAGCTCTGACTGTTCTTTTTTCCTTTTTATTTTATTGATTTTTATTGAGCTCTGTATTTTTCTCTGTTCCCCTCCTTGCCTCTCCCCTCTCCTTCAACCCTCCTCCAAGGCCCCCATGCTCCCAAGTTACTCAGGAGATCTTGTCTTTTTCTATTTCCCATGTAGATTAGATCTATGTAT
>LOEQ01006751.1:42234-53917 GCA_001685075.1 Bramus lutescens | reverse complement strand
CCCCACAACCTCTCCAGCATAAGTTGTCATCAGTGTTTCTGATCTTGGCCATTCAGACAGGTGTAAGATGGAATCTCAGAGTTGTTTTGATTTGCATTTCTCTAATGACTAAGGATGTTGAGAATTTCCAAGATTGGTCTGTTGAGAATTCTCTGTTTAGGTCTGTACTCCAATTTTTATTGGATTATTTGTTCTTTTGATGACCAATTTCTTGAGTTCTTTGTATGTTTTGGAGATCAGACCTTTGGCTCTGACTGTTCTTAAAGTTACTATAGACCAGGCTAGCCTTGAACTTACAGAGATCCACTTGCCTCTGCTTCTGGGGTGCTGTGATTGAACGGTTCTTGACATAGACTTTGTAGTTTCACAATGTCAAAAGTTCAATGGGCATGGGACCCATAATCCCTTTCCTACTGCAAAGCGAAGATCTAGGAAGGCTTGTGCACCTGAAGATGAGCAGCTCCTTCTGTCTTTCCTATCCATGTCATCCGATAACCAAATCCTCACTTGCTGTTCGGTCCTTACCAGACCAAGTTTGAGCCAAGCCCCCTTCCCACATGTCATATCAACATATCATTCTTAAGACAGGTAGTGATTCTCAGAGTACAGCACAGCTTGAAAAGATATATTAGGGATGTACTTTAGACATTCCTTAAATATAGGTAAGATGCAGGGATTGTTCTTGTGCTCAAGGTCAGGATAGTGCTTACATCATAAGATGATTTCCTTTCTTTAATTAATCCTTTTCTTGTCATGCATTGACTCACGACAAGAGATCCATTAAACTCTACAGAACAGGGCTTATATTAATGCCATTCAAGACAGAGGTTGTTTATCTTCAATTATCCCCGCTAGCTATGCTTTTAATTTATAGCTTTGTCTTTGGCCAGAACACAGTCTTAGGCCTTCCTTCTTCTGTAGACTCTGTGAGCAGGAGGGGAGATCTTAAAAGAGACATTTCTCCTTCAACAGGGGGCCGCGGGGAAGAGAACAGTTTTCCCATCTCTGTCAGTTGCCTTCCTTCTTGCTATAACGAGATACCTGACAGGTGTCACTAAGGGGAAGGAAGGGGTTATTTGGCTTGAGTTCAAAGGAACCATCACATCATTGAGAAAAGGCACGGCAGCAGAAATGGGGGAGCCAGGTAGATAGCATAACATCCACTGTCATGAATCAGAAACTAGAAAATGGAGCTGTGCAGGAAAACCTAGGGCCCGCCAGAATGACCTGTGTCCTCCAGCAAGGCTCTGCCCCCCAATCTCCACAGCCTTCCCAAACAAAGCCACCAGCTGGGACCAAGTATTCAAACTGACTAACCTATGGGGGGCATTTCACATTTAAACTGTGATTCCACTATATTAAAATTATTCTTAAACCCTGAAATAGTTAATAGTTTTATAGGGAACGTTTATAGATCTCCATACCTTAAAAAAATTACTTTAAAGTAATAAAGTGAATTCAAACACATTGTCTCTTTCAGCGAATTATCTGAGACCTGCCTAGCAATTGCAAGTCCCCCTACCACCCCAAGGAAGGATTCCTGTGAGGCCATTAGAGGGTATCCCAGAGGACGAATGTTGGAGAGGAAGCTGCCTTTCTCATCCTTTTTGAGAATGACCATGTAATTTCTCAAGTTCTCTGTCCCTTTATTGGCAGTTTTGACATGACCTTATGGCTGTACCTTTCAATTATCTTGGATCCATACGCTGTTAACATGTTAATAAAGGAGGGGAAAGTCATTACTTGAAGAAACGACCTCTTGCAATCTACGGTCTAGTGGTCTGTATGCTCTTCTTCGGAGCTGTATGTAAAAGTGAGGGGAGCTAACTTCCCTTATTTTCATTTTTAGAAGTTCACTGGTTACGTACATGAAAGCGTGCATCTCCCCCTTTAAAAATATTTTAAAATCATTTAAAAAGATTCAAGTCATCTAGGGAGCTTTGGGCCCATTATGTAAAGTAACATTAAGGGGGCTCAGTAGGAAGAGGGCTAAGGCAAAGCAGACACCCAGGGAGCAGAAGTGGGAGGCTTTATGAGGTTAATAAATTTCACACCTTTATACATTTAATAAAAGGCTTGTGTCTAAATTATGAGAATGCTCTTGAGCGCGAGGCATGGGTTTTTGAAACCTTTCATGTCTAAGGATATTTAAATGGCCGAATAATAATTCGACTGGAACTTCTTAGAGTGGGTAGGTAGTAAAAATGACAGGGGATCTTCAGAGATGTTTTCATTGGCCCATTCATCACCTGAAACTCTAATACAGTCAGGATTTACTGAAAGAATAACACACTCCCATATATTCGGTGCTGGAGTGTGATAAGGTTGAGTGTTCTTGGAAACTATCCATTCCATTACATATGGTTCCCCGGGATGGCAACCGGTATGGCTGGTGGTGTGCTGTATGGACCCGATTTCCGTCTATTCCTTTCTGCATGCAATGGCTTCTGAGTTTCCTTATTTTCTGCTCTAGTTTGTGAATTAGCTATCACTTTGACTCACGGTTACGTGGGATTTGAGGTTAAAGGAGACTCCAGCGCAGCTGTCCATGAGACAACAAAAGCAGACGTCTTCCCTTGAGCAGCACGGACCCAAACAACATTCCTGTGTCAAAATTAGCTAATTAATTAAACAAACCATCACATAGCAAAAGACTATCTATCCAATTTAGATTAGAAAACAACAGCAAAAGCAGCAACAAGGAGAAAACAAAGCAAAACAACACATGGGTTTGAGTCTTGGCTCTGTCATTTATTCTGTATCTTTGGCAAGCTGTAGTCCCTTCACCGATTCCCAGTCTCCAAGAGAAAATAAGGCGAATTGTGTTACAGCAGCATTTTGAAAATAATTAGGGGGATGAATTAGCAAGTTCTGTATGAGCTATAAATCACTATACAATTGCTAATTATAATCATCATTTGTTAACTCATGCAATATTAATCAGAGCCTTTATGGGCATCACACATTGTGTAAAGCACTTGTCGACCTACAAAGGCAAGTTGAGGCACCCAAGGTGAGGGAACAAAGAGTTTATTTGAGCCCAAGTGAGGCCGGTCATTGGGAATCATCACAAATCACAGTTGCTTAGAAGAAATGCTTGAAGGAGATCTGACTTACAATGAGGGGACAAGAAAGAGTACCAGTAGACTTTTGGTTGCAGTCACCTTGCTAGAAAAGAAAACATTCTTGGATATTGATAATTTGTGTTTCACATTTGGTTATAGATGCCAAGAAAGAATTGTGATAAACAGGAATAAGGTATTCTTTAGCTATTTATTATGCTGACGTTAGTATGTCTACAGAGAACTAAGCTTGAGCAGTTAAAAGTTAAAATTAACCAGGTCCTGAAATTGAAATGCAGCAAGTATGCCAGTGATCCCACAGCCCGTGTCTGCCAGGCTCCATAAGGACTGGCAGACCCTCTTTTTTTATTTATGTTTTCATGCTCTATTGAAATAGAAAGAGAGACAAGTTGCTCAAGAACCTACAATCAACGATAATACCAATGGTTGACATCCACAGGATGCTGTGTGCACAACCACGGATAAAGCATGACTTACAAAAATGACCAGAAGTAAAGGGGGGATAGCATATAATAGAGACTTTGAAGAAACTAATAAAAAGTACACTGGACCTCACGGGATTCAGGAGATGCTATTGTAAGCTCCAGGAAGTTCGTAACACACAGCAGCTGTAAAGCCCATATTCTTTTCTCCTAGGACAGTGATTCTCAACCATTGAGTTGGGACCTCTTTGGGAATGAGCGACCCTTTTACATCCAGGCTTCCCCTTCTGTATTTCCTTCAGCACAAAGACTGGCTTTCTTGAGTAGACGAGAAAGCAGGTTGGTGTGTACGCTGAGTTTTTAGGATTTGGCACAGGAGTTTTCTTACCCATACCAGTCACACGGGGCAGGTCTCATTCAGACATGTGTTCTTGCAGGGCTTTCCTCATATGTACTGACTGCTCTTTATTCATATGTGGTGTGCAAACTTTCGGGATTTGAAGCAAAGTATCAGCATGTTTCTGGTTCCCTCATTCAGATATGGTGATTGATTAACAAGTTATATGTACTTATCATTAGTTTATTTGGCATCATGTATATTGATGATTTTATGTGTCACTAAGAAATAAACAATATTTTATTTACTTTTGAATGGCTAATTCTTGAATGGCCTATAGTGTCAGAATGTATGTTTCTCAGCCTCTCTGACCTCAGGGTACATGTGGGCTTGCCCATGCATGTGCTGGGAGAACTGTGTGCGTAAGCACTGATTGGGTGGATATGTGGTTCATGCAAATAAATAAGAAAATATTTCCCATCTTGGTACACTCTCTGATAGCACCTCTTCTCTCTCAGTCATAAAAGCAAGTCAGTGGCAGTAGCCAGAATGGAAATAGATGAAGTGAAGGGATCTATTATTTCAATTATAAAAGATTGAACTTTTATGAATTTTGCCTGACAGGTGAAATTCAAATCGTACAAGAAACTTTAAGCCAAAATTATGCTTAACATGTTTCATCACCAAAAATAATACAAGTGCTATACATTTCATGATTGGTTGAAGAAAAACAATTTTTCTGAATCAAAGTGGCAAATTTGTCATTCGGTGGACTACTGAGCTAATGATTATTGATGAAAAGTTTGACTTCTACTTTGATGGACAGCAAGGCTACAGCGATCTTTGCAGCAACAATACAAGTCTTACTGAGTTTATTTACATTACTACAAAATGATGTGAAAATGATTGAAGATACCAAGAACTGGAATTCTGTAAATACTTTCTACTCAACAAAAAGCAACAAAAAGATGACTACACCAAGTAACAAAAGAACTGCCCCCAAATTATGAAGACAAAATCTTTCTAAAAATATGTAGCAGGCACTTGCTTACTCTTCACTGGCCAGAATTGTGTCAGACAGGGAATCTTGGCTGCATAGAGGTTCTGGGAAATATAGCCTGACACACTGCATCCTTGGGTGTGGCTTAAATTCTAAGGCTAAGGAAAAAAGAGAAACTGAATAATGGAAAAGCATCAGGCAGTGTTTCTCTACCCTCACCTGAAGTTCTTACTCCCTTTTGCTCATTTTTAAACCAAATCACATAAAAAAATTCAACCCCCCCTGCAAAAAACTAACTCACTGTAATTTAGGTCTTAAATTATTTTAAAAGTTGTTGCTGCTCACCTTAAATCTGTGTTACTTAGACTCGTGAGGAGCTCTAAGTTGTAATATAGCAAGCAAATGATTGCAGTGCTGTATTGAGAAAGCCAAGGTAGTTGCCTGCTCAAGGCTACAAAATGACACATAAAACCTAGGGAATCCTTCCAGGATTTTGTCCAGTGCCATTTCTGTGCCAAAATCAATCAAACGGACATTGTTTTTCCCTAAACAAATATTCCATTTATCAACCATTTCAAATGTTAACTTATTTGCATTTCTGAAGTAAACTTCCATTGTGGAATTCAGTTTCTTGCTAGACAAACATAATTGCGATGACAATTACCAATGTTTCATATGGCAATTCTTACATATTTTGTCAGAGGATTGAAGGTCTGTCTAAGGGGAAGAGGAATTTATAGGGGCTTCTCTTTGCTCCTTGATTGTGAGTATTAAGGAACAGTACATCAAAATCCATCACTACAACATGTTCATTGTAAGACTTACAGCTTTCTGGTGTTTTTTGATCCATGAAGGGTGCAGTGCCGCACTGTGTGATGTAGTGAGAAGATAAAGGGCAGGAGGACCTGTTCCTCATTTAATCTCTCTGACACGACAATGGTCCTGCACAGTCACTACCTTTGTTTCTTACTCTTTGGAACTCTCTTCTGTCATGAGACGTTGGACTGGAGTCAGGAACTCAGCTCTGGCTTTACGCTGAGACTACTGCAGAGTATTTTACATGTCCAAGGATTTGGGTTTCATTGGCTCTCAGTACTGGGGACAGACATTGGCATTTTGGGAGAAGAGTCTCTGGGTAATGCTAGAAGGCAGAGAACAGAAATCCATTAGAGCGCTAATACTGATGCTCAAAGTACGGTCTACTGAAAGCAGCATTAGAGTTGTGTCCAGAATTCATCATCTCAGCTCCTCCCACTCTGCTGAATCAGAATCTACATGGACCTCCTTGGGTGCTTTGGAGTACTGTGAAGTTAGAGAGGCACTTCTGGGGTTCCTCCTTATCTCTCTCATTTATGAGCCGATCATAGCAAATAGTCTCCTGGCTGAAAGGTCTTCAGTAGCTCCGCATGCAATCTGAATTCTTCAGTAGCATCCTTTGAAAGTTCATCTTGGTCTAGCCTTGCCTGCTCTCCAACTATTCCTGCTTCGATGATCCTCGTCTTTGGAAACACCTGTTCTCTGTGTGCATCCTGAATGACTCTCAACTGTTTCTAACTGGTTCTGGCTTCTTTGCCTTCTAGATCCAGCCCACAGTTGGGCTTGCCTCTAGCACTGCACACCATGGCACAAATCTTTATGCTCTGACTTGTGAGTTGCTTGATGCACACTCACAAGTCACCTTTCTATTGGGTTTTCTTCCCTTTTTACTGAGATGGTGAGGACCTTGAAGACAAACACGACCTCATGATCATCCTCCAATTCAGAGTACATACTCAATGAATATGGCAGACATACAAAACATGTTTATTATCTGGGCTTGCTGAATTGAACTGACCATTGACTTGGAGATCAGGTAGAAAATGTCTTGTTATGCCAATACTACTAGCTTCTCTCAGTCCTGCTAGTCTCCCAATGGGACTTAAGGTACTTTCCTGCTTTCATGGTTACACTGGAGAGCTTTTCTGCATGATTCAGTTTCAGCTAGTCACGGTTCCTGATTACTGACTCTTTGACTCTCAGGAATTTACCAGCAATCATTGACGCATAGATAGATGTAGTGTTTCTCTCTGTATCTCTGTCTCTGTCTCTCTCTCTGTGTGTGCATGTATGTGTGTTCTGGCATTCATGTACAATACTGAGCGTATGGAGGCTAGAGAACACCTTCAACACGAGCCCCTTCATTCCATGTTGTTTGGGATAGGGATCTCTTGTGCATTGCTGTGGATGCCAGGACAGCAGCATGATGGACTTATGTCTGAAGCATCGCCTGTCTGCCTTCCATCTCACCTTTGGAGCACTGGAATGGCACGTGTACACTATTGTATCCAGCTTTTCCCAGTTTTGCGGATGTGTACTAAGGCTTGCAAGCTCACGCTACAAGACGTTAGCCACTGAACTGCCTCTCTAGACCACTGAAAACTTTTTTCATTTATGTGTTTTAGTTAATATGCTTTTGTTCACAGATCTTGGAATAGAATAAATATACTATATTAGATTCTGTTAGAAATAAGTACTGTCCTGTAGTTCTAAAATTGCATGAAATTAGGATGAATGAGTCTAGAATCATGCAGCTGGATGCATGGGGAGCTTCTTACACAGACTTGGTATTTCCAATATCTTACTTCTTTTTCAATGGAATTGTGACTATTTCTTTTTGTTCGTGTTCCTTAAGCAGTACTTTGATCAGCTAGAGTGTGTGGGTCTTGAACTGCTAGCATCTCTGATCTCAGCTTCCCAGGTATCTTACAGAACACAATAGGCATTTTGAAAATTTCCATTTGCCATTTATAGATTGCTATTCTGGTTTGGCCCTTGCAAAATCCCAGTAAAAGGGGCTTATAAGGCAGGAATTTAGTTGGGTTGCTCCAGTTTGGAGCTGACAGGCAGGCTTAGAAGCCTCTACATTCTTCCAAGAGCTTACTTAGCTTCTGTTTCCTTTCACTTAGAAACGCCTTGATATACTTAGTCCTACAGACTCCTTGACCCCAGGATGACTGGGGCAGTCAGGCTGAGGGGCTCATATCCCTAAGCATGCTGTAGTTATGGTAAACATCTTTTTTTTTCTTAAATTAAATTATTTATTTTACATCCTGGTCCCAGTTTCCCCTCCCCCCTCTCCTCCCATTTTCTCCCTTGCCCTTTGCCCATCCCTCCACCCCACCCCAAATCATTCCTCTTCTGTTTCTGTTCAGAAAGAGGCAGACCTCCCATGGGTGTCCACGAAGCATGGCATATCTAGCTGCTGTAGGGCTGAGCTCCTCCCCTTGTTTTGAGGCTGGGCAAGGCAGCTCAGCATGAGGAATAGGTTCCCAAAGGCCAGCCAAAGCATTCGGGACAGCTCCTGCTTCTACTGTTAGTAGTTCCACAAGCAGACCAAGCAACTCAACTGTCACATGTATGTAGAGGACTTAGGTCGGTCCTGTGCAGGCTCCCTGGCTCCTATGAGCCCAGGTTAGTTGTTTCTGTGGGTTTTCTTGTGATGTCTTTGACCCCTCTGGCTCACACTATTCTTCCTCCCTCTCCTCAGCAGGATTCCCCGAGCTCAGCCTAAAGTTTGGCTGTGGGTCTCTGCATCTGTTTCCATCAGTTACTGGATGAAGGCTTTCTGATGACAGTTAGGATAGCGACCAATCTGGTTCCAGGAGATGGACAATTCAGGCTACCTATTCACTACTGCTAGGAGTCTTAGCTAGGGCCACCCTTGTCGATTCCTGGCAGTTTCTCATGTACCAGGTTTCTTAAAGGCAATGTCCTTTGTAGACAACAAACTCCCCATGTCTCCTTCCCAGACATAGACTGTGAAGCTGAGTGTGTTGTCACAGCCACCATATAGCGTGTAGGGAAGAGCATAGCCCTGGGTGTCGCACCTGGCTGGCTTCCATGGTGTTTTCCATGGAGAACCTTGATGCCATGGCCCTTACTCTGTAGTCTTTTAATGGATCTCATATTCTACAAGGCTTCATTCATCCTGACCATCCTTCAGGTCAACTGAAATAGACTAGAATATTTTTAGAGGACAGAAGTCAGCAGAGAGAATAATCAGTCACTAAGAAACTTGACTTGGGGTCTTGGGTCATCTTCTGCTAGAAGCCCTTTATTTGTATTCTTTCCAGTAACCAGTAGGGTACCTTGAGGGACACCTTTAGCTTTCCTCATTTAGGCCTTGAGGTCTTCAGCACCAAAGAGTCTCAGGTGAAATATCCACACTTTGGCTTTCTATCTGAGATTCTGTCACACACTGGCTCTTCTCACTGAGGACAACATCAGGCTACACACAGGCTTAGGTCCGAGCTATCAGCTCCTGAGAATGATTAGTAAGGCCCACTAAGAACAGCACTTTCCAGGCAGGACAGCAGGTCACGTGGGAATGTCAGGCCCTCACAAATGGAGGCGCTTTCTATTTCCAAAGCTCATTCACATCTTTTTATCTCATGGATCTTTACAGCCATCCTGAGAGACAGACACCATCACCCACATGTTAGACATGATAAAGATCCATGCATGCAGAGATAAATGAGCTGCCTCTAACAGGGTAGGAATCACAGCACATCTGAGATACTTCTCCAGTCTGAAGTGATCTCTGCTGTTTCTTAGACTACACCCACTGACCCTAGCAAGCAGCTGATCCACCCTTGTCATCAAAAGGCAAGACAGCAAATGTGGAGGTGACCAACATTGCTTAGTTAAGGATGGGATGGCTAGGACTCAAACATGATTCTTTTTTAACTCTAAAGCCCGTTGATCTTTTTATTCTATGAATCTGGCATAGTCCTTAAAGGCTTGAATGATAAACTGTGTTTCCCAAACATTTTGACACATGCCAGTGTGAATCAGCTTAATACATTTAGGTGAACACACAGACAGACAGACAGACACACGGATACACACCCAGGCACACCCAGACACACACATACACATATAGACACACACAGAGACACAAACACACAAACACACATATAGACACACACATACACACACATGCATAGACACACACACAAACATACACATACACACAGACACACTTACAGACACACATAGAACCACATGCACATACATACACACACAGATACACATAGACACACTCAAAGACACATACACAGATACACTCATAGACACACATATACATACAGACATACACACACACACAGAGAAAGAGAGAGAGAGGGAGAGAGAAAAAGAGAGAGAGAGAGAGAGAGAGAATGAAAGCTTTTTGCAAATAAAACACTTCACTTTTCTACCCAATTCTCTCACCTGTGAAATATTCCCTATGGAAGGGCCCTGGCCTATGGTTTCCGAGCACCCTTCCTTCACTGTACTAAACATTCATTTGTAGTACTTATAGAAATGTTTTCCAGTAAGTCACAAAATTGCAAATAGAATATATGCTTGATGGCAGCCTTGGCAATGATTGGCTTGGACATCACAGCCTGGAATGATCTTCAGTTTCTTCTGGCCTCTGAGACAGTCACAGACTCCTGGTCATCCCCTAGGCTGATCTGTGGGGCTCTGGGCACTCCTGGAGGGGCTACTAGCAGTGGGGAGCCTTATAATGAGCCCATTCTTCACAGCTTACCCTTCCAGATGACTGTGAGCGGTAATAAAAATGGGAGCAAACAGGGAGAGTTTAGTGTGTTTATTGCTGCTATTGAGAAAATAATGTGATAATAAACACGGCCAGTAATGGAAATTGCTTCTAAGAATAAAATTATGTTATCATGAGTTACACACCGACATCAGAAGGCATTTCATCTCCAATTGAGAAGTGCCTGGCTGGTTGGTGCTGTTCAGAGGCCTTTGCTCCTGGGAGCCCCGTGCCTTGCTCTGCTTGCCAGTTTGAACTTTTAGCCTCATTGCTTTCTTGGAGTGGCTGATCTTTGGAAATGGGGCATCTTGGGCTGCACTGCATTTTGATTAGTATATTTAATTCGCAGGATTGTGTGCGGAAGCACAGTATCTTTCTTTGTGGAGTCTCATTAGGTCTGGTTGGAGAAGCCCCCTTTTTGGTGTATGATGAAGGAATTAACCCTGAGTATCGTTTAAATGGTCTGTGTGGAAGATATCTCCTTTTATATCTGCTAATTGACAATCATGTCATTAGCACAGGCATGCAGTAAAATTAAGACTTGAGAGGTCAGTTCTGCTACTAATTAGAGAGAAAATGGCAGGGAAATATCCAACTTGATAATCCAAGAAAACTGATGATAACTAGTCATTAGTGAGCTGGGAGCAAACCACCTTATGACCCTTCCGTCCACATGACAATCTTTTTTCCTCCATAGATTGTCTTTGTACCTGGCAAAAGGACAGATAAACTTTTTTTCTGCTGGGATTCTTTTACTTTTCACCTCAAAATCCGTCAAAATCCTGCTTATCCCCCAGCATTCGGCCTTCCTGCGATGTCCCTATAGGAAAGCCACATCTGGCCAGATGGGATCTTACTTGCTCAGGCTGTCCCAGTGGTCTGCTGAGACCTCTGCTAGAGAACACGGCACAGTGCTGTATTGAGCGCTAAGTAAGCATCCTTGTGGGCCCGACTCTAAATTTGTCCTTTTGGTCTCTGTCACTGTCTCTCATTCCTCTCTGTTTCCGTGGTGAAGGATGGCTATGGTGACAACAGGAGCTGTCTGTGTGCACATTGGAGCAGTAGAGGTGTATTAAGTGAGGCTGATTATAGGGTTTTTGTGGCATGGAAGAGGGTGCAGCTAGGATCAGTCAGGAGAAACATGGAGCATTCATGCTTTAGAGAATATACTCTTTTCATATTCAAAGCAGTAACTTTATTTTTTAATGTTTTTATTATTATTATTAAAAATTTCCACCTCCTGCCCCCTCCCAATTCCCT
>LOEQ01006751.1:13926-30722 GCA_001685075.1 Bramus lutescens | reverse complement strand
GGAGGGGATTGGGAGGAGGGAAGTGTAAATAATTGAATGGAAAAATAAAAAAAATAAAAAATAAAAAAGAGAGTGTTCTTGGAAGGGCCGCTTTAGTTATCCTGGCTGTACCATTTATTTTATTAGTTAATATGAATTTTAATACAAAAATAGATTTCCTTACAGTATTTTCATATGTAGTTTCAGTTGATCCTGGTTTCCTGTCCTCTCCTCCAACTACCTGACCACCCTCCCCACTTTTACCTCCCCACCTGGAGTAATTCCCTTTCAATTTTCATATTACATACGTTTATTACCCTCACCACACCCTCCATTAACATTCCATCCTTTCTCCTATCATGGGCCACCTTCTAGTTTCCTAATCCCTATCTGCATTCACTTCCGCATAAGCACTCAGACACACATGTATCTCTGTGTGTACATATTTGAATATATACATACATAAACACATATATATCATATGTTAGTAGTTAGGATTTACATGGAAGAGAGAACATACAGGATTTGTATTTCTGAGTTTGAATTCCCTCATTTATTATATTTTCCAGTCTCATCCATTTTCCTACAAATGAAATTTTTCTCACGGCTTCGGAAAATTCTAATGTGCCCAAATGCCACATTCTCATTACCTCTTGATGGACATCCAGATTGATTAACTTTTGAAAAAAAAAAACCCAACAAACCTAACCATGAAATGATTTCCAAAGTTCCCTCCTGATCCTGAGTATCTGGGTTATGCCATCTCTTCCTTAACAGTCTTTACGATAGAGATCCTTGTAGGAGCAGGACAGATGAGACTGCTGTGGAAAATGACTCAGGTCAGCATTTCACACGGGAAGCTGCTTTGCGGCATTCTGTGAAATTCTACCACCCTTATCCCTTGCCAGGCAGGATCGCATACTTTCTGCGGGTTGTTTATAAGTGATTTCCAACAAAGCCAACACCACAGCACAGGCTTCAATCATTCACAGGGAAGAAATGTTGCTTTTTGAGAATCACACTTTAACCTCTACACAAAAACAAGCCCAGAGAAGAGGGAAGGTTCTGAAATTGCTTCCCTGCCCTGTGGAAACAGTGAGTGACGCAGAATCAAAACAAGCTCCCTAACTTATGCAATGTGGAAAGTATTTCCTGCTGCCTTCAGAGTTCAACCTGCTAGTAAGCAAATAGGATAAACTCAGCCTCATCATCCGTGGGGGCTGGGTCCATTGATTCAACCAGTTATTCATTAAAGATATTTGGAAAACATTATGGCTGTAGCTAACATGCATAGACATTTTTTTCTTGTCATTATTTCCTGGGAAATTCAATGGGGTTCAGATTTTGATGATATTTACATTATGTCTGGTATCTTAAGTTGCCTAGAGGTGATTTAAAGTCCAGAAGGGGCTGGAGAGGTGGCTGAGTGTTTAAGAGTGTGTAGTGTTCTAGCAGAGGACCCAGTTTGCTTCCTAGCATCCACAGCAGGTGGTTTACAACTGCCTATAACTCTAGGTCAAGGGAGTCTCTTGCTTTTGGCCTTCCAGTGGTACCTGCCCTCTCATTTACAAATGTCAACACACACACACACACATACATTTACTTCATTATTTTTAAAATAAAGTACATAGAAAGAGTTGCACAGGTTTTACTAAACGATTTTATGGAAGATACAGAGCATTTGGAAATGGCTGTATTTGTGACCTTGGAGCCAATTCTTTCAGACACTGACAAACAATTATAGTTCATGCACAATATATTTATGGTTTATTTTTTGTCTACCTAGTAGAGTTTCTTGATGAAAACATCTCAGCTATTGCTGAGAGTGGGAAAGTATAGTGGGAAGGGTTATCTGTGAGTTGATTTGGTATTCAAAGTCCTTAATTCTAGGGACTGGATCTTGTGAAAATTTCATTTCCCCAAGGGACAAATATTTCATGTCAGGTTCAGAGAAGTGGTGGACATTCCAGTTTCTACATTGGGATCTTACTACCAGCCACTGACCAACTGGCATCTTTTCTGCATCCTTCTTTTTACAGGACCACCATGAAACCTAGAGAGTAGTCTGACCTTGTGATCTGAGAATAAATTCTGGTTTGCCTAAGCTGGACCCAGTTAATGTAATGCTCCAGCTCTGTCATTGTTGTGGGTGGTCCTGATCTAAATCAATCAATCAAACCTTGCCTATATTCTGGCTATGAGGATCAGTTTCTTAATGGCATCATGGCTCATCTCAGATCAATGAGATGTGAGGAAGAAATGTATTGGAAAATCTGGAGAACAGCTTCCAACTTTCTCTTTCGCCCTCTGGAAAAGGCATGGTCAGTTTGTGTCTAAGAACCTGAAAAGAACTCAAACTATATAGAAAACCAGTGAAGAGTGTCCTATAGAGAAGACAGCAGACTCTCTGTAGACAGAGAACCAAACTCCCCCACTGGGCTTCCCATGTTTATACCAAATAATGTATCCATTATTTAAATAAGGTATATCATCTCTCTGTTGTTTGTAGCATGGAACACACTAATTGATATAGAAGGGATGATGAACCTGGGAAGAGGGTATAATACCAAAGATTTCCCAGTCAGGATAATTGCTATATTGCTTTTAGAGAAGCTTTGAGTGGTTCTGTAGGTAATTTCCACTCTCCTAGTCCATCGAGGGGGGTCCACCATCTGCCTCCNATTAAAAGCATTCTTCTGAGCAGAAGCACGAAGTCCCTGGCACAGGGATTCTGCGTAAGCCATAACAGATGAGGAAGAAGGGAAAAGAAAGACAAACCAAAAGGCGTGGCTAGGACCTCATTGATCTAGGAGAAGGCTTAGTCAGACAGCGTTAGTCTGCCGACTCGCCAAGAAACCGCAGGGGGCATCGCTCCGGGAAGCTCTCATCCCTCACCTGACGCCGACTCCCACCTTAGAGACATTCTATCACACAGGTGCTGGCGTAGGCGTGGCAGCAGGGGACCATGCAGGATGTAGAGGTGAGGCAATGAGAACAGGAGAATTCTGGGAAGAGGACTCTGGAGTCTGCAGTCATGACACTGCCACAGAAAAAGCAAGATGTGACTGCCTCACCAAAAAATGTACCAAGCCATGTGGATAACATAGACAAGAAATATGGGCTAATATAAGTTATAAGAGTTAATAAGAAGCCTGAGCTAATGGGTCAATCAGTTTATAATTAATGTAGACCTCTGTGTGTTTCTTTGGGACTTAATGACTGCAGGACTGGGCAGGAGAGAAACCTCAGACAACATCTCTTGACTCTAAGAATTCCTAAAGGACCCACTCTATACTTGCTTTGTTCCTAAGTATTTTATCACTGGAACCTTGAGACGATAATTTACACCCACATCTTTCACATCATAAACCTGAGGACTAACAATGTGAAAAGCTACAGAGCTGGTGAAGGAAGAGGTTCACCCAACTGCAGAACATACTAGTTCAGAAATAGGCAATGGTATAGCTCCACTCTCTTCCCTTTCATTGCATATTAAGGATTTCTACAACTACGTCCTACTGTCCCGAGTAATGAAAGGTGGTTCAAGATGTTACTGTCCGTATTCCCAATGATTGAACAGTTATCTTTGAACACCCATAGATTCTAAATAAGTCCCCTTCTACTAAAACTTGGCCACACAAATGTACTGCATCAAGTTAGCCCACTGTGCAATGGTTCAGTAACAGCCTAGGGAAATGCATTTTGCAAGCACTTACCATTCTACTCCAACAATGTGCTGTCATAGTGTTGTGAGGTTCACTCTTGTCATTATCAAACCATAACACTTGCAATAACCCTGGGATGAGGTGTAAGTAGGGAAAGCAGAGGTTCTAGAAATGTTCATTACAAAAGAATTAGTGTTCGGTTTGCTCCTGTGTAAATACCTTCTGCTGAATTTCCTGTAAGACTAACCCCACTTATTTAATATTCTAAAATGTTCCCTTGAAGTCAAAGTCACACGTAATTATATGGAATCCCAATAGAAGACAAGAAAGACATGCTTCTGAAACAAAAGCCCTGCAAACAGATCAGGGGTCACATCACACAGTTATTTTATAACCTGGTGTTAGATGTTTCCTCCAAGATAAAGATTTTAATAATTAAGGGTATTATTGAAAGCATAGAGTACTGTGAATTAATGCAATATATAATCCCCATAGTTGGCCACATTTCACGGTACCATTACAGCAATAATGCCACTTAATAACACTTAAGGCTCAACCAAGTCAGCAGTATCTACATCTGCATAGTAATTTGTAAAATCTTCTCCTATCAAATATCTGAAATGAGGTTTGGATAGTAATAAGTGTATCTTGGAATATCTCCCAATATCAGTTAGATGAATCTTTCCATGAATTAAGAGTGCCCCAGAGTGGAGCTATAATGAGTCCCCAAGAATGTGTCAACTGCTGGAATTCTCAGGAGTTCTAGCTTTCTGCTCTGAGGAAGGTACTGGAGCAAATCTGAACATCCTCCAAAGGAGAAGGGGGAGTGAACAAACTATGTAAGGGAAGTCATACGCCTTCTGTTGCAGAATAAGATCACTGGACCCATATCCCAACCACATGAGTTAGGTATTAACTCTGCATGTGAAGCAATGATGCATGAGCCAAGCACAGGACTGGTATTGTCATGTAGAGCTATACCACTCTTACAGATATTAGGGATTAGAAAATTATGGTCATTGAAAAAAATAAAAATTGGCATTGAAGCTTAAGTCTAAGGCATTGCATAGCAAATGGGACAGACAGAAAAATTGATCTTCCATTATTATTGCTATTACAGGAAACAGAATTTATTGTGGTCTATTTATTGAAGTAAGTAATAATAATGGTGACTCTAAAAATTCTAATATAAACAGCCTATTGAAAGGTAGTCAAAAAAATTGTATAGATTCATCTGTATGTGGAGGGAAAAATGTTTAATACTCCATACCATAGTATCAAACATCTTTCATTTGGTTTTCTATTTGTCTGCCATCAGATACCAGAAGGAAAATCTTAGTGCTCAGGCCTTTGTGACTCTTCTGGATATACAGGGGGAAAAAAGGCTAGAGAAATCACACAGTCCTCTACACATTATTTTCATGGAAGTAGGGGAAGCTTTTTCTAATCACTGACTTAATATATTCTGATGTTATTAGAACTTATAACTCTTCTGAAACTATTTGAAATATACTATAGAATATTGAATGTATTAAATTGAGATAGATTGAATTAAATGTGTAGAAATATGCTATAGAATATTGAGTTTTTTCTACAAAACTTGTTTGCTAACACCATCTCCCGCCCTTTACACCCTTACGTTACTATGTCTGTATCAAATATAAAGGACCATAACAAGCTGTATTACTTACACTTTAACAAGCCTGAGTTGACTTCCACTTCCTGTGACTTTAATATCAAAAACTGAATAAAGAACTGTGGTATGGCCTTCTTTAAAAAAGAAAGAAAGAAAATAACACCATGCACACTAACATTACTTGATCCCACTCAAAAGGGGGACTCAGAATAGTCAAGGGGATTTCCAGCTTATACAACCTGAATTCATACATAGCTCAAGCATCCAGAAAGTGTGACTCAAGCTGAAAATGCCTCTCCTGAATGGGACTTTGCTTTTTCTGTGCACCTTGCATAAGGAATTCTAACTGAGCATAGCGACATATGCCTGCAACCTCAACACTGGAGAGGCAATAGTCAAAGGATCACAAAAAGCTTCAGGCTAGCCTGGTCTATAAGTGAGTTTCAGGCCTTATAGAGAGACCCTGTGTCAAGAAAGAGATAGTTACACCGATGGTTGATGGATTGGTGGATTATGATAGACAGACAGACAGACAGACGGATAATATAGTTTAGTAGTAAAATGAAATTTTCAGTAGAAGTAATCCAAATTTCAAGAGAGATGCAATTCTCAGTAGCTAACTCTATAAGATGTACCTAACAAAATCTGTTGTAGCCAAGCCACCCCACCATGTAGTTTGAGTGGCTCCTCTGACCTGAAGAGATTCAGAGTTTAGACTGAGCAGTCATGAATGATAGCAGACACCAAGATTTATTTTCTGGAACAGCAATATTAGGTGCCCTGGGCTCCTAACTCTATTGCATTTGGCTGCAGGGTTAAAAAATTTTAGTTTTCTAAATTTATATAGAATAGACAGTTCAGGTGGTAATGAAATGCTTTGGGTGAGTATAATTTTCTTTTCAAAAGCAAGTGACAAAGAATTGCCAAGATTTCAGGGGGATAATAACATATTTTAGATTTAGCTAGTGACAGCCCTCCAAGAAGCTGGAGTTTCCTAGGACAAACATTATGGAGACACAGATCTTCATGATGCCCACCAGGAAGGTGGTAATGTTTAGTACCTCTTCGTGATGTGATGTTTTGGGAGAATGTTCCCTATTGGACAAGTCTAAGAAGAATAGAAGGACTCAGAAGAGTGGAGCTTTCTCAACATCTGGACTTGGGGGGGTCTCATGGATTTGTGGGCTTAGACCATCATCATTATTAATGGTATTGCATTTACAAGTTCACCATTCATCTCTGAATTGTTGTTGGCTTAGGAGAACTAAATCCTATGTATCCTCAGAAGCTTCCAGGTTTTCTATTTGTATACCACTTATATTTAAAGAACTGTAAGGGAGCTTATTTGATTCCTAGGACTACTGCAACAAAATGAGAAAAACTTGGAGCCTTTATATGACTGAAATGTATACCTTTGCAAGGCTGCAGCAGAGGATCTCTCTCCTTGCCCCTTGCAGCTCGCATTACTTGCGAGCAGCCCCCAAAACTCTTGTAGCTGAATCACTCTGGTCTGTCTGTGCTCCCATCTTCAAATGTCAGTTCTCTGTGTATCTGATGCCATGCATTTATGCATGTACATATGTGGGTATGAATGTTTATGTGCATGTGTGCATTTGTGTGCATATGCACATGTGTGTCCTTGCATGTGAAGGCCCGAAGTTAGTCCCTGGATTCATTCTCAGGTGCTATCAACCTCAAGTTTTGAGACAGGATGTCTCAATATCTCGGAACCTTCCAGGTAAGCTAGTGACACCAAGGATCCAACTGTCCCTGCCTTCCTCATGCTGGAATTATAACACAAGCCTCCATACCTGGCCTTTTTATGTGGGTTTTGTGGATGGAACTTTGGCCTTCATGGTAGTGCAGCAAGCACACTAATGACCAAGTTGTCTCCCCAACTCCTTGTGCCATGTCTTAATGTCCCTTTTTTTTCTCATGTGGACACCAGTTTTGTAGCAAATACATGTTGATCCAATATGATATCATCTTTCTTTATTTCATTTTGGTCTTGGTTACCCTACTAAATAAGGTCCCTACACAGGTATCAGCATGTCATTGTAGGGAACTGTTCTGTACATTAGAAACTCTTTGATTTACTGATGCTCATATATTTCCTGCTTTCTGCTTTCTACTGAGGTACTTTGAAGGAGACATAGATTGCAATAAATGATACAAACTTGAAATCCCATGTGTGGTTACCAAAGACTCCAGTTCCCCTGGAAGGAACGTCCTTCCTGGCAATGCCATTAGGGATGATACTATGCTTTGACAGAGGAAAGATTAAACACAAGATTCTGACAAAACAAACAGGCTAGCAGGGGAAGAAGGAAAGGAAAGGGGCTGACAGAGTAAGCTACTTGAAAAGAGTGTCTAGTTGCTGTAACCAGGATCCTCATCCCCACCGCTGACAAGATGAAAAACAATATTTGCGATGAGCACCATGGCCTCATCTCTTCTCCTTCAATACCAACAAACTAATCCCCATAGCAAGTCAGATAAGCAACAGCCTTAGGTCTCAGAGTTATTACTCTGGACTCTTTTAAGCTGCCTCTAGAGAAAACCTATTTAAGAGGATGTCCTTTCCTTTTATCGAGGGGCCATATAAGAAATGACTGAATAAAGCATATTTCTATATCGTCTATAAAAGTTTGGCCAAAGACAGTCTCCCTTCTATTCTTCCATGTCCCTCAAAGAAAGATCTTTGTAATAATTGCCTCTTAAAAGTGGATGCCAGTAAAAGGTCTGTCTTTCCTGTCAGTCTGGTTTTCTGGTAAACACTAACAATTTTAGTGTTTTATGGTTGTTTTCTGATTTTTGCTTTTGCTGTCCAAAAAACACTGTGGTTGGTTTTCTATTTTCCTACCAGACATTCTAGATGTTTTAATATTGCAACCTACCTGTCAAAAAAGGAGATTCTTCTTACAATGACAGGGTCTGGGTGGAGGTAGGCAGGTGGCACATGGCACTACCCTCAGAGCACTGAACTTGACCCCAGCATTTAGACAGGGTCTCAAGCTCAGACACCTCAATATAATGGCAAATCATCAATATTATGAATATGACTGTGTTAGTGTGTGGAAATGACCTAATCTGTATGTGTGTCAAGTACTATTCATCTTTTTAGCATATTTGTAGTTATGAGAATTACAAAAGACTTTAAAATAAATGCATAAATGATAAATAGAAAATAGTGGGCCATGTGAACATGGTATCTCATATCTGTAATTCTCACACCCAAGGAACTGCAGTAGGAGGTTTTCTGTGACTTTCAGGTCAGCCTTGGCTATATAGTGAGTTACAGAACAGCCTGGGCTACACAGTAAGAGCCCATCCCAAAGAAAAACAAAACAAAATAATGAGTAGGCAACCAAGATTTTAGTCATATACTCTAGTGACATTGCTTTCCAAGAAACTAATATTTTGTCATTTAATCTTCCAAGTGTTCTTATGTTCAACATGTCCCCAGAGAGTATCAGGGAATTAGCATTCACAAAGCTCCCTCATGTTTGTAAGTCTTGAGGAAACACCTGGCCAGAGGCTGTCTCTGGAAAACCAGTCCAATGTCTGAGGGGTAATGTAAATCAATCACCGGTCCACACTCCATCTTTCACTGTGTAGGGCAGGGCTTCTCAATCCGTGGGTCGTGACTCCTTAGGGGGTCGATTGTCCCTTTCACCCAGATCAAGTATCAAATATCCTGCATATCAGATATTTACAGTATGATTCATAACAGTATCAAACTTACAGTTATAAGGTAGCAATGAGAATAATTTTATGGTTAAGGGTCACCACAGCATGAGGAACTATATTAAAGGGTCACATTAGGAAGGTTGGGAACCATTGGTGTAGAGGAAGTTTGTATCCATGTCATTGAATGTGTACATGTGATAGTAAACACTTGTTATGAAACATCTTCAGGGATTACTAGCTATAAATAACTTGCTTCCATCTCAGCGGTTACACAATATAATATATAAGTAAAATTTACTCTATTTAGACATGAATGAAGTACATGCCTAGATCTTATGAGTTTGGGAGAATGCAACGTGAATAGAATTCTTTACATAAAATCAGTGGACCATTACAGAAGGAGAGAAAAACAATGAATATATTTATAATTGGATAAATGAATAAGAACTAGAATATATCTCTTCATTCAAATATAGTTTTATTGAGCACATAGTAGGCATTAGCCATTGTGTTAACTATTGTAGTAAAATAGTGACCATCAGTCAATAAATCAATTGGGTAGCAACTGATCTTATTTAATTACTGGATTAATAAGACATGATTGAATACTTAAATATGCTACAATTTCTGGTCATTGTATAAATAATAATATATGCTAATAGGAGCTACTATAGGAGAAATGCCTTGCAAAGTGATTTTGAATTTAAGGTTCTCAGAAGGGCAGCTCATCTGCATGCTTCTGAAGGCTCACCATCATCACAAAGCATGCCCGTGAGGAAAGTGGCCTACTGCAAGCCTTTCATCACTCATGGAAAAGGCCAGAAAAGCTGCACCACATCAGAAGTGCTTCCCAACACTTCTGAGCTCCCTTCATTTTGGTTCCCAGATTTCTACCTCTCTTTAAATATTATTTCTATCATCTATATCTCCATCATCTGTATATGAAGATACATTTAACAAACACACCACTTATTTGATTGTATATTGTTTATATTTCTTACTAGAAGGTACTTTCCATGAAGACAATGTTTTTGTTGTCTTTATATATTCTCTGTGTTTCTGTCAGCTACAGGAATGATTGGCACATATATGACATGCAGTGATGTTTGCTGAATGCCTAAGAATACCAGACTGGGTTTGTAGTATTGTCTGTCTGCCCTGTGTCATAACATTGCTGAGATGCCAATGTGATACCTTGCATTCCATTCTTGGTTACCTGGTTGTCCCAGAGAAGTGAGGGTGGAGGCTTACCAAAGTGTGCCACCTGGGTGCTATTGCTGGCATCATCTTTGAGAGCAGAAACCAGCTTAGCCAGACATCTGCTGGTTCTGAGACAATGGAGATACCATCATTAAGTCGTCTGAAGGGAGAGAATGCTCATAGCAGGTTATTTCTGGGGTCAAATAAGGGCTGAATCCCATTTCTGGCATGGGAGGCTCTCACCGACTGTATCTAGGTTCTTCTTAGGAATACCAGCTAATATTTGGTCATATTGGAGGCATGATTTGACTGCAAGGAGCCAAAAGTCACAAAGTAAACAAAGGTAAAAAACAGAAATACTTAGTAATAGTGTGGTTTAGTGAGTGAATGGATCCCTCAATTTTCCTACTGACCTAGAGGAACCATCCCAAGAGATGAGTATTGGCTATCTAAGAAAGTAAGCTGAGGATGAGCCAGAGAGTGGAGTAGTTAGCAGAATTTCTCCACGATCTCTGCTTCAGCTTCTGTTTGAGTTCCTATGGAGTTCCCTTAGTGATGGACTGTGGCCTGAAAGAGTAGACCCAGTAATTCCTTTCTTTCCCAGGTTGACTTTGGTCAGACATATAATAGAAATTATAAAGCAAAGTAGAACAGCCATTATGAGATGGTGGCTTCTTCCCTCATCTACGCTGCCTCATGGCTATAAACTGGCAGTTCTTCCTCATGTACCACATCTACGTTCCAGACAAGAAGAGGACCTAACAAATGAGCTAAAGGCCCACATCAGATCAATATTTTCCTCTTCAGCAGGAAAACACATTCTAAAAGATCTGGAACCCCAAACTACTCACTAAGCGAGAATGAGAAGCCTAAGGTTGGTTTAGTTGATCATGGTTCTTGTCCTATAGAGGATGAGGCAAATCTGCTCTCCTGAAAGCTGATGAATCCCCTTGGCCCTTTCAATACATTGTGACTCTCCTAAGAAAAGGGAAGGGTGGGGTGGTGATTAGTGTTGCTTGGCAACGTGATAGAATCTGGAATCAAGTGGAAGAAGGGCATCTAGGTGTGCCTGTGAAGGAGGATTGCATTAACTGGAGGGAAGATCTGGCCAATGGCTGGGTTCCTGCACAGTGTAAACAAAGGGAACTGAGCAGCAGGCACACATTCATCCCTCAATACATGTGATCTGAGCAGTCTCTCCAAGCTCTTGACCCTTTGACTACCTCACCTGAATGCTTGGAAAAGCCCTTACTTATTCTTTCAAGTGACATTTCACAAGAGTATTTTATTACAGCTTTGGAGGAAGAAACTAAGACAGGCAGATATTTGATTCTTTATGGCCACTGGTGGTGTCTGTGGGCTCAGGCATCATCTCCACAGAGGCACTGTTGCCACTACGCTCTGTCCCTTAGCATGCTTTCCACATGTTCACAGGACATGAGGACAAATTCCATGTGTTTGTCATAGAGAGAATGTCTGAAGCTGCCAAATGTAGGCACTCAACTCCACCGAAGCATCCCAAAGTGGTTTCTCTCCTAAATCATGGAGAACATGGCACTGAGAACAGGATTAGGGATATGAATAATAGCCTTGGACTTTGACATCTGAGCCTCAACTTCATCATCCGTGGAAGGAGAATTATATTTATTGCATAGGTTACTACTTGATAAGAAGGAGGCACTACAAAGCCTACAGTCATTGCTCAGGAAATAGCAGACCATTGAAAATAACTGTTAGTAGTTAGCCACTTTGGGAATTTGAAATAACAGTTATTTTCGATGGTCAGCTTCGGTCTACCTTTTCATCATTGATGAATCAAATCATTCTACTACTGCCCATCCTGAATTAAATCAACCCACCTGCTGATCCTTGACAAGGGCTAAGGGCAGACAATCACCACAGAAACAAACTATCATAATTTAGAGAATATTAGAAAAATAAAAAACCACTCAGTTGGTCCATAAGGATATTATGTGAGATTATGTTTCAAGATTGAGTTTGCAATAAAGCGAAGCTCTACAAAGCGCTGCCAGCCAGAGGCCAGAGTGAAGAGTTGGCAGTTTAGAGGAAGAAACACAGAGAACTTGCAACAAAATTTCAAGTTTCACTTCTATCTGACTGTCACTGTCAATATCCTTTAAACCATCTTTCAATCAAATGTAGTGTGACCAAAAAAAGAGCCCTGTGGTTGTTTGAATGGGAATGGCCTCTGTAGAGTCATGTGCTTGAATACTTAGTCCCTAGTCGAAGGAACTGTTTGGAAGGTGTGTCCTTATTGGAAGAACTTGGCAGTGTAGGTGGGCATTGAGGCTTACATAGACTCCCAGTTCTCTCTCTCTCTGAGAGAGAGAGAGAGAGAGAGAGAGAGAGAGAGTTTCCCTTTTTTTCTCTCTCTCCTATTTGTGGATTACTGTAAGCTCTCAGATGCTGCCCCAGGACACACCTCACCTGCTGCCATTTTCCCCACTATGATGACCATGGACACACTTGTTGAAACTGTGAGCGTCAATAAAATCTTTTGTATAAATTGCTTTGGTAATGGTGTCTTATCACCAGAAATACATAGCTAAGATAGCTTCCAACTGAGGTTGTGGCCTTCCATTTATAACAGTTGACCTGTGTTCTGGTAAGACCTCTGTCCCTTCCACTACCGAACTTAGTCTGACTTCTGAATTTAGTCTATTTTCAAAGATGAGCTGTCTGCATACTTAGCAACTTCTCCATGGATGGTGGTGGAAATTGTTTTCCAAGTCATAAGTGCTTTGCTGTGTTTCACGTGTTCTTTATTGTCCCCTCTTTGTTTCAAGAAACTCTTACTCTTTGTATGACCCGACTTCATAAATTGGACACATAATTCTTTCTCTGCCACATAGAGAATCGTCCTTCTTTGGGGGCCCAACACCCTTTTCCTACGATATTTTACTAGAGTCAACTTGAAGGTACTGCTAACATGAGCTGTGTAATATGAATGAGTTCTTTGTTTACTAAGCATCCAGTCTTAAACACATGTCACTTACTTCTGTTTTCCTGAGACAGGGGTCATCAGCCGGGATCTAGCCTTCTCTTTGTCAAGTATATAACTTAGTATAAACCATGCATTCATTTTAAGACTATCTAATCTTTTCTAATTACAGCATTGGAGTGTTAGAAATTTCTTTAGAGGCCTGTCCCACATGTATGACAGGCATGTAGAATGGGAGGTGTTAACTAGTGACACTTGATGTGCTCTATGCTATTTTTTCACTTTTTGTTGGCTCCTATCAGTTCCATCTTTCTGTCAAGGATGTCATAATTCTCCTGGCACTAAAAGATTGCTTTTTAAATTGTGCATAAAACAGGCCCCTTTACTGATTTAAAATGCATACATTAGAAGGTCAGTTGTGGGCCTCTTCTGGGATTGGTCATTCCAGAATGCTCAAATTCTTGTCCCATTGAGGAGGATAGTATTGTCCCAGACTCCTGTGCCTGTACAGGAATGCTAACCACAATGGAGTGGTTAAAATAGCAATCACATCCCCCTTACCATCCATCTCTATGCCACTCTGTGGAGGGAGAAGAATTGACTTACTAGTGGGATGCTGGGAGACTCACATTTTGTTGGCTTCTTTTATTTAGACAACGCTAAGATGAGAAGTAACATGTTCCTTGGGAATTAAATTCTACTCAGCTCCTCAGTCTTCCTTGAGGAATTGCCTTGACTGCAATGAAAATTCCTTCTTTTTTCTTATTGGCAGAACACCTTATAAGATTCTGTTTCTTCAAGAAAGGAAGTCAGGACAAGGTGAAAGACACCTACATTTATTTAGGTGCATTGCCTGTAAGTCAGTAGGTGAGTTCAACTAATTAGGGCAGGGAGGAAGAATGTAGTAAAAAATGCATATGACCAGGCTTGAAGCTATGTTCTCTTATCCATGGTATCTCGCATAATACTAGTATTGTTATATCCTTGACCTGTGCCCATCTCGGTTTCTCAGTTTGTTTGGAACTTGGAGAAGGAAAAAAGAGTGTAATTTATCCAACCAACCTGAGGAGTCTTTCCTAGGCCATATAACTCTCCTCTGATTCATCTGTGCTGACAAGGCGTGACCTAAAAGATCTTCTGTCCTATCACTAAAACAAATACCGCTCACCATTATCCCCCATTCCCATGCATATTTGGTCTCCTGCCACATTTTTGGTACCCGCCACATCCCTTCATCGAAGGAAGTACCTCTTGCTCTCCGGCTGGATCACAATGGCACTCTTCAGCTTTTTGTTTCATTGCTTTGAAGGAATAATCTAAGTAAGCCCTTTCTTCTTTCTTTATCAGTCAATATTATTCATTAAATCTGTTATTAAGTCTGATTTCTGGATGCTGGAAATGTTCACTTCCATTACGTTTGTTTTTTCTGTCTTAGTTAAAGAGAATTTTATTGTCCTGTACAATAAGGATCTGTATAATATTTAATAACCTCTTGGGTGAAAGCAAAGCCAAACCAAACTTAATTTGGAGTAAATTAATTTACTGTTTCAGATATCTGGAAATCTAGGGAAAAGTCTGAATTTGGAATTTGTGCAACTTGGGATGCAGCTCCCTCTGCCTCTGTCCTCTGCATTTCTTCTGGACTGGCTTCCTTCATGGTCTTTTTCAGTAGTTTGGGTCTTTATAAACACATAAGATGATCTCTAAGTAAATAATATGGTACTGAGCGTTTCCTAATGGTCCCAGGAAGACAAACTATTTAAGAATTTTAATAAAGTTTCCAGAGCTTCAAACTTTACTTCAGATAAAACTGTCATGTAGAGAGAGAGAGAGAGAGAGAGAGACTCTCTCTCTCTCTGTAATGGTCAGAGGTCAACATAGAGATCCTCTATCATTTTCTACTTTGTTTTTGGACACGGGGTCAGCTCATGAATCTGGAATTCCCTGGTTTGGCTAACCCAGCTAATCATCTAGTGCTCTTTTCTGCGATTTCCCCAGAGCTGGAATTATAGACATGCACTACTGTCCCTGGCTCTTATATGGTTTCTGAATAACTGAACTTGGGTCCTCATGCTTGCGCAGTAAGCACTGTGCCAGATGAGCTATCTCCTCAGTCATGTGTATTAATTCTTATCTTCATTAGCGATCATTAGGAAAAGGACCATGCCCATGCACAGGAAAGGACATTCCTTTTTCTGAGGCACATAGGGAAAGAAGAAGGTATGGACAATGAGCCATATATATGTCAATGATATACTTTTCTATGTTTCTGTGTTTGAACCCACAGTCAGATCATTGAAATCCATGATGAGGTACACATGTTATATTCAGGATCAACTGAACACCAAGTAAGGTACCAATTGGTTTTAAGATCATGGTTTAACCAATCCATGTCCAGGAAGCTTCAGAAGGTCATCATTAACATTGCAAGTAGTTAAAAAATAAATATTCCATTTGAAGTTGCCTCTTTGTAGTACTAGTGATCAAAGGTAACATCTTCATGTTCGTGGTTAGTAAGTAGCTAACCTAGGTATTCCTAGCATACAGTCCCAGCTCCATTCACCAACAAACAAAATAAAAAACAAAAACAAAAAACTCTCTGTTTGAAAAGAAATTAAATCTCTATGAAAATCAAGCATTTTTTAGTTATCTTTTATATGTATGAGTGCTTTGGATACATAGATGCATGTGTACCACATCCATTCCTGATGCCCATGGAGGCCAGAAGAGGATGTCAGATACCCTGTAGATGGAGTTATGTATGGCTTTTAGCTATCACAGGGGTGCTGAGAAGTGAACTCAGACCCTCTGCTGTAGCAGTAAATTCTCTTAACCACTGAGCCATCTCTCCAGCTTCCCAAATATAGCAATTTCAACTGGTGTTTGTAAACATTTGTACATGTGAATGCCCCCTCCGCTGCCCCCCCACACACACCCAAGAGCTCATTTCCTGACACAGGAGTATCTGCACCTATGTGGAGAAAGGAAGAAGAGTACAGACCCCATGGGGCAAGAAGCTTGCCAGTCTCTGCCTGGATAAGGAACATTTTCCCTGTGCTGTCATTCTGAGAAGAAAGAATCCTGTTTTATATTAGTCTGAGTTCTCTAGAAAGCACACCCCAAAGCCTGGATTATATGACCTACTTAGGAAAATCAATTCATTTGTAGATTTGGGTGGACGTGGGATAGTAAAGAGAACAGTCCAAACACTGGACAAGTTTGAACTGGAATGAGGTGGATAATGGATAAGAGTGAGAATGTTCAGGGCTGTGCTGCTCTCTAGAGAAGGTTCAGCAAATCTGATGGGGCCAGAATGGAACTGAACAGATACACCCTGCATTCGTGCAAGGACAGTTTACCCACCAAGCCTGCCATGCTCCGTCATTGGAGGCAGAGCCTTATAGAACCATGTGGCAGCTTGAAAATCAGAAACTCCAATAACAACTTCGGTCATTTGTTCGTTTGTTTTGATTTAAAAATAACTAATCAAATAGATCTGGATATTGGAAGTTGACAAGATCGTCAGGCAAAAGTTGGGAGAGGGGGTGGGGTGGATTGGGGGGAAGGGGAGATGGGGAGAGATAAGGGAGAAGGGGAGGATTTGGGAGAACTTGGGAGAATGGGATAATTGAGATGGAGGAAGGGTGGATATGGGAGCAGGGAA